>CM061921.1:360887138-360971542 GCA_031002005.1 Vandiemenella viatica
GCTTATATCGCTACCTGAGGCTGTTGTCTCACACAGTTAACAGACGAATGACTTATACGGGAGTAGAACCGTTTATCCACGAGGAACAGGGCTTTATGAACTTTTCTAAAAAAAAATTTCAGCTTGACTTCGAGATCATTGGAGACGGGAATTGACTGGGAGTTACGAATGGGCTTTTTGATGGAACTATCCCGACGTTCGCTTTTAATGATTTAGAAAAACCGTAGAAAATTCGAATCTGGATGGCCGGAATGGGATTTGAACTTGCATCCTCTCGAATGCGAGGACAGAACATTCTCGCTCGTCCATAACGCTCAGTTATTATTAATTGAACGTAACATGTAGATATATAGGAACAATAATTACAAACTGACTCGGACATGAATCTTTTTTTAATATGTCTAATTTTGCAGCCTAGTAGTAGACGCACAAATATTTGATCAACTAAAGATTTCAGATCTTAATTACATCGTTTCTCATGAACCCGGAATCAGCCATAATACTCGCACTTTTATAACCACATATGTAACCTTTCAATTAGTGAATTCAATTTTCGAAGGAAACGTCATTTTACTTTTACAAATCTAGCTTATTCCAGTTTGAAAAGCAATCATCTTGTTCCTACAGAATGCAGGCATAAGAATTTTAAAAGCTCCATTGCATTTGGAATTAACCAACGTCACTAACTGTAAGACAGACAGCGGTCTTTTTCCAAGACCATTCTTGTTTGTAGAAAATGCCAAGAATATATATATCTACATGTTACGTTCAATTAATAATAACTGAGCGTTATGGACGAGCGAGAATATTTGTCCTCGCATTCGAGAGGATGCAAGTTCAAATCCCCTTCCGGCCATCCAGATTCGAATTTTCTACGGTTTTTCCAAATCACTCAAAGCGAACGTCGGGATAGTTCCATCAAAAAGCCCATTCGTAGCTCCCAGTCAATTCCCGTCTCCAATGATCTCGAAGTCAAGCTGAATTTTTTTTTAGAAAAGTTCAGAAAGCCCTGTTCCTCGTGGATAAACGGTTCTACTCCCGTATAAGTCATTCGTCTGTTAACTGTGTGAGACAACAGCCTCAGGTAGCGATATAAGCAAGTTGGTTGAACGAGGATGAGGAAATCGCCTTAAATGTCTGATAATTTCCTTGTTCTGTGGGCCTACGGAATTGTCTCCCGTGTTAGCAGACCACGACCGCAGACACATTCACAAATTCCTTCGATAGAGTCCCGACCAAGATACTTAAGCTGGCGCTAGCAGTGTAGGGGCTAGAACACTGTCATCGCATTGTAAAGATCACCGATTCCTGTCCGTTCTCCCATATGGTTGCTTTTGATGAGTGTAATGTTCGTCTTGTGTTCACTTCACAATAGTGTGCCACATTACCTTAGCAAGGCTGACACAATAGTCAGAAAAATATAAATTGGAGGAGGCTAAATGGTTAAAGGCACCGAAGGTCAAAAAATAATTAGATCAACAAATGAAGGCAGGTCAATTTTCAATATAACGTGCACTTCAAGTTTTTTTTTTTTTTTAAAGGAATAAAGCGCCATAGTTACGGAACATTGATTAATTCATTTTATAATCAAATAGTGCAAGTAGAACATTACAAGATGCAGTGAGAGTATTCTAAAGTCAAAATCCACGAGAAATGATTTTCAGAAATTTTTAATGACTAATACATATTAGTTCAATGTTATTTTTCAACATTTTCATCGGTCCTCTAACTATGATCAAGTAATCTTAATAATGTGTTATATGAAGTTGTTTCTGTTACTTTCGGCAAATGGCTGTCACTGTATTTGTAGGTGCTCGTAATAACTTCAAGGGGCATATTTCGAGTACGGATGGTCATATTCACAAACCTTATTAGAGCTAACTCTACTGAACAAGTGTTCTTCACTTCCTCTGAGCCACTGGTAAACAAATACTTCCTTGAAACGTTTCCTTCTTGCGTCTGAACTGTAATTTCCTTGAGCCCGCACGAAGTATTTTTCTTATTACATAATGACCACGCTTAGTGTTAAAGAGATTAAATCCTATACACTCAACTGAAATTAATTACCCCTCCCTGTGTACTAAAGAGCTTCACTACAGTCCGCCTAACTTCCAAATTTTTTATCCTTATACATTTTTTAGAACTCGGCCATGTTACTAGTTGGCACCAAACAAAGAATATTTTTTGTGAGATGAGATGGACCTGTGAGATATTTTTGAAGACGACCTTTTGGTTCAATAAAATTGTCTTTAAATTTTTAATGGCTTTCCTCCCGATAGCCATCATCAAATTAAGCCATTTTGTGTGATTATCCTGTGTACTGATGTATTTCCAAGTGCTTTTTGCTCATACAATTGAAAGACGACACAAGACATACAACAACACCTACTTTAACACCCATGCCCCTGACCGGAATCGCACCAGTGACCGAGAATCCCGGTAACGCTCAAGCCATCCCATTTAGTAGGACAGGGGTTCAAACCTTCGTGCATCCATCCCTTTACGATATTTCATGATTAACAGAAATGGCCATGGCTGAATTCCCTCTACAATGATTTCGACGTCGATCAGCCCTAAAACAACACCGAAGTAGAGACTTTACACATGTGGAAATAGCTCTGTAGCCCCTTAGCTACCATGTTCGGCCGTTGAATAAAATAAATCCAACAAGGAAAAGGTCCAAAACACACCACAGGGATGTAATTATTTTTATTTGAGAAATTACTTTTTGCTTCTAGCATTACATCTCATCCAGGTCATTGGAGGAAGTAAAGGACTGGGGGCAAGTAATGGGGAAGAATTCGGCCTTTTGAAGGAACCATCCCGGCATTCGCCTGGAGTGATTTGGGGATCCATCTAAAACGCTTACTGGATGGCCAGATGGGGATTCGAACCCACGACCTCCCGAAAACCGGATTAGAGAGTTACCACATACGCAACGCGTTTTTTTCATTCTTTTTTCTACTTCCTCATTTCTTCGACGCAATGTGATATGATAGTATTGGAAACTGGGATCGGGTAAGAATTTCAGCCACGGCTTTTTTAAGGAACTTTTCCTGAGTTCAGCTGGAGAGATTTACGGAAACCATGGAATACTGAAATTGGATGCCCGACGGGGTTTTAATTCGCGTCCTCCCGAATGCCAGGCAACAGTTTTACCTATAAACCCATCGGGCTTGGAAGGTAGGAAGTAATGTTTGACAGAAAATTTTATAGAAGTATCAGTGTTCATTAGAACCAAAGAGTGTTATGAAAGTTTTCCTGCTTCTATCTTCCAGATTTAAAATGTGGGACCGCTATTAACAATGCAGGACGGATTTGTATATTTATTTAGTTATTAATTATTATTATTACTGCTAAAACTGTTGCTACTGCGATCAAGTTAAGGTTACCTTCTAAATACGTTATGGTGAAAAACAAAATTAAGGTGTTAATATATCCGAACCATTTTATTTATCTAGAAATAGCTTATTTGTATTTCGTGTACTTAGTTAACCATTAGAGTTCTTTCGTAAATGATCTTTCCATTTACACTCAACCTTTGTGTGTATTTGTCACTCACAGTTCTATAACGCTGCAGCGCTAGAAAATGTAACTAATTCCATTAAAGCTCTCTTATTGGTTTTCCGTGCGTAATTTAGGTATTCTTTTCGGGATTCATCATATAATTGCGTTTGCTAGCGAATTGCCAATTGTTAATCCGAGAGAAAAAAATACACAATGGTTATCAAAATTACGAAAAAAGTTTTATCGTTCCTCTATAATCAATATATTTGGTTATTTCAATAATTATTATTACTAAAATTGTGATTTTCTCGGTTATTTTAGCTGTAGAACTCAGAACTTTGACTCTAAGCGTCTGCGAGTTTCTTGCTGCGCGGGCTCGCTTTTTTCAGTCTTGCGTAAAGTGCTGGGTATGAGAGGTCTATTTTTTCATGAATTTATTGTAACACATACCAGTTATGCTGTCCCATGCGGTATTCGTGTCTAGAACGAAGCATAATCGAAAGGTGAGGTGTCTCGCGAATTGTGTCCCCGACTGTACATACATTTATCAGTTTCTTATTGTGTACGCTCTATGATGTTTGTTAGTCTTATTCTAGATTCGATGTTTAGATGTTAAAACATGTAGAGGTTGGTAAAGGTCCCTGTAAAAGAACTATGGTCGTGTACTGTGGTTCAAAACAGTTTAACTTGCACAGGTAATACGGTATATTTTATGGCTAAGAACTTCTTTATTCTTAGAAGTAAATCACATGGTATCCTTACATCTTCCATTCTTTATAGCAGCAAGGGAATAACTATATGTTTATAAAACTGCATCTATACCCAAGAAAACTGCTGTCGGTATTTAGTGTTGTTGTTGTTTTTCTCTTTCGAATGTGATGTATGTCTGAGGCGAGTTGTGCTAAATTATTAGTAGCGGATATAATTTTTCGAAATACATTTTGATATATAGGAAAAGACTTATAGATTTCATCCGGTTTTCGACAAGTATATCTAATGTATCGATGCAAGATGGTAGTGGTATCGGTATGTATTATGTCCGTCCCTTTTTTGGTATGACGACCTGAAACGTCCAGTCTTCCGGTAACGTACATTTTATCCAGACTTTGTTGTAATTTTCAAGTAATTATTCTTTGTATGCTTCAGGAAGTCCGCTCAATATTAAACGTCATACGTTTTGGGAGCTGTATTCACTGTCCGTGTTAAAATGATAGCAAGATCCTCCATCGCATATGGTGTGTGCAGGAAATGCGTTGAATGTTTTACAGGCGAGCATAATGGTGTTGCCGGTGCTGGTAGCGTGCTATATTGTCCATGAACTCGTCTGCCAGAGTCGCGTCTATCGTTCTTTCAGTACCGCCCCTGCGTTTTTATGGCGATATGCTTTAATTCGTGTCTGAATGGTTGGCACCTGAATTTTTTTTTTATCTGCTTAACGTCTCTCTAACAGCGAGGTATTTAGAGACGGGAAAGGATGGGGGGCAAGGAAATGGAAGGAATTCGGCCATGGCCTTTTGAAGGAAGCATCCCAGCATTTGCCTGGAGTGATTTGCTGGAATTTTTATTTAGTCTTGTACAAAATCATATCTGGCTTACTTTCTCCTTTTTATTCAAGAGTTTGGGTTTGCCTCTGTTCTCTAATACTTCATACAATTATTCGCTGTTTGTTGCGTCTGGTAGTTTCTTACACTTGAGCGTTTTGAGTCCCTCCTAATAGCTGGAAATTTACTTGAATTCTCTGATAATTTCTTTACGTGTAGAGATTCTGAGGCTTCTTTACCTATCAGGTCTAAAAAGTTGCAATAAGTTTCTTCTATTTGCTACCCCATTTCAAAATCTGTTATAAAATCTGTTATCTACCTGACATACTCTTGCAACGTTCTTCCGATATTACCATTTTCCATAATCTACCTTCATGCTGACTAGTGTGCAAATGCCGAATTTTATTTCGACTGGGAAATGGTCATAGTCCAAGGTGTCGTTTAGGGTCTTCCATTGGGCTATAGTGTGAAAATGTGGTGATCACAGGGTTACATCTGCAGCTGTCAGTTTTCGGTAAGGGCTCGATATTATGGTAGAGGTGCCCTTGCTTAAATCACATACAGAAGAACCCACACGCTTCTATAATATCTTCCAAGTACAGTATATTACACCTCCGTCTGTAATAGGGCATTCCCATAGTGTGAATTATTACTATTTTCACATACTAAATATGGCACTTGTGTGCAACTGAGAATTCTTCTCCATATTCCCTATCGAATTTTATTTTTTGTGTGGAAATATTCGGAAATAAGTGTGAAAAATTGCCTTTGGAAAAAAAAAAAAAAAAAAATGTTTCTACGATTTACAAAGATTTTGCTAGAGAAATCTATATGGGCATTGTTTGTTAGTAGCTAATATTTTCTAATTAGTATTGCCACTCCTCGTCTGTCGTCCAATCATTCGTTTCGCATCAATTCATTTTCTGTAAATAACGCTATCGAACTTTATCAAGTTTGTGATGGTGTTGTAGCATTTATTCCTTCACTGTGAAGTAAGTTTTCTTTAACAGCTGAGCGTTCACTTCGGTACAGGACTTTACACATGATCTGGGATAAACAGTTATTTCATTTTATTCACAAATTTTCGTGAGTGTGTATTCATCTTCAATTAATTTAATTCTTTCCTTTAAGGCTAATATTAGATTCAAGATGTCATATACTAAACTGTAAGCTTTTATAGTTGTTGGCTTACCTTCTAGCATAAATCATCCTTTCGAGGACAGCATACGAAGTCACTTGGTGTTACTTAAAGGTTCTTTCTTGAAGTTTTTGGGATTGGGACCATTAGCCTTACTTCCCCACAGCTTGGAGATGCTCGTTTGTGTCCAGCAAGTCACCTAGTGACCTACTTCCAGTTTCAGAATCCTGTATCTCTGCTTGTGGTCACCATAACTCCTTGAGTTTAACAATGCGTGATGATGGGTAATTGTCGGAAATATGTATACAGCAATTTGTCCGAAGAAGACAGGCTCATTTCCAGAGAGTCTAAATATATGTTTATCACTGGTTTCACTCACTCAGAAAACAGATCAACAAATGATGGTAAGTGCGCACTCGATAAGAATGGTTTCATTCTATTATTACATATTTAAACACTTTATATTACTGCGCGCAATACACCTGACACGTCAACAGCTGTTGGTCACGGCCACCGCTAAATATTAATCCCACTGTTGTAATTTCATGTTTACTCGCAATCTAACGCGAGGGTTGCGCCCTCTATAAGATTTAGTTGAAACTTTTAACGTTTCTACATAAAGGACAATAATGTTTCAGTCCTCCCCTAAAATTTTGCTCAGTGAAAAATCCAACGAATTTTAATTTAGTAAAATTTTACAAAAAAAAAAGAAAAAAAAAAAGATCTAAGCATGCTTGGGATGGTAGACTAGCGCATAAATGACAGTTAAACCTAACCATATGTATTAATAAGAATCATTCTTACAAATATCCTTGTGGATAGTGGTTCTAGATACACAATATTCTATACATCTTAATCCTAGAAGAATACATGCGTTGAAGAAATAAAGAACATAACTTGATGCAGAAATCTGAGTACTGATGGTTTCATGTAGGGAGCTTATTGTCAGGAGTGGTGGTGCTTAAAATGGTAGAAAACGGTATGGCCAACAATGAGGATACATAGACTTCCCCTGTTCTCACCAACTTCACGTGTATGGGTCTGTAAGAGAAATTCCGTTGAAATAAGCACTCACAACACGTCTACCCTTTTCCAAAACACTCTCACATGTTTGCATAAATCCGAGGAAAAAATACATAAATTCTCTTCCAATTAAGCTTCTAGTTCTAAGACGATCTTAAAAGGTTTTAATGAAGTTACATTAAATATACCATCTTTTGTATCTCACCAATACTAAATTCATCGTCTACTTTATCTTCAAACTAATCCTTAAAAGTACCATGGTTTAAAGTGACTGTTAAATTCTAAAACAATTGAAAACCCAGCTGTTCTATGCTTTAGAATTGTCCTTCTTCTTCTTTTTCTTCCAATTTTCTTCTATCGACTTTTCCTTTGATGGAAGTTTTGTTTTTCATTTAGCCTATGACATTATCAAATTTTTTCATTTCATAATAGTAATAGTTTCAAGAACGTAGAAATGTTTGTAGCTGCGAAAGCAGTGCAGGAATATTTCTATTGAGGTAGTTTGGCATACGGTAAACAGTTGTGAAGCAAGAGACCGTGACGGTGTTTGGCACAGCAGGAGGGGCATTTCCTGAAATGAACATGGGTCGGGATAAGAGAAAAGCCAAGTAACACTCTTGTCAGGGCAATACTTGCGGGCACATCGAGAGACTCGCAACCGCGACGTCCAGTGCGAATATTGTGAAATTGTTCGATAGGTGTTTGGTGCTAAGATTACAATACTGCATAGGCTGAATGGTGAACGGAGGAAGCTGTGGGGCTGAGTGATCAAAAAACCAGAGTAACTGTCCTATAAAAACATCTATCTGTGTGGATCTTCTGTTTCAGTCGAACCTGAGACGCTCTGGGAGGGATGCCTACATACAGAAAAAGTTTTCTACTGCTCTTAGGAATCTGAGCTGTTAAATGCTAGCTGAGAAGTCAATCTACCTAGTTATAATTCACATGTATTGAATGTAAGAATTTCCATCCATTAATGTAAAGGTTTTGCAAACTACGTTTAATTGATTTGCCTTTTGTTTTCTTAATAAATAATAAGTTGTGAAACTTTAAACTTTGCTTTTTGTAAATGCAATAAAATGTCCCATTACTATTATTAATTAAAGGTAAAATCATAATTAGTGTAAATTCAAATAAAATGTTAACTTCTGCCCTAAACCTAAATAGTTTTTTTAATCTTTTTTTATTAATTATTTCACCTCCTTTTAAATATCTTCTTTTTTACTTCCAATTTTCTTTCAAAGTCTTTCTTTTTTGGTGGATGTTTTGTTCTTTATTTAATCTCCCTTTAAATCTCTCCTTGGGTATGGGAATCATGAATAGTTTACTGAAGACTGGTGCTTCAACATTTATAGTTATCTAACTAAACTAGGCTGGTTATTGTCTCATTTAGTTTATGCTTATGCTGAAAGCTCATGATTATTAGGGACCCTCTTTCTACACGAAGTGCCATTGACTCATTCAGTTCTTCCGGATTCTCTTCAGCCCGCTTGACGTTATTTTCACAGTTTACTCAATAGTTACCCCGCGAGTGCAATTTAATTCGTTCCACAACCATATCTACGCCATAGAAATCTTCAATCTCCCATTTAACATCTTGAAGTAATGGTGGTTGACTAATGAAACACTATTCCTCCTTCGCTTGCTCAATCTCTCCTTTGACCATTTAACACTCTCCATGCTCTACTTTCATTTCTCTCTGTTCTTTGAAATTGTTTATAGAACTTCGTTCTGCTTCAGAATTGGCTTTTTCTACCTATTCTCGTTTTAGGGATTTTATTCGTTTTAGACTTTAATTATATTATTTTAGCCTTCCAGTATCTTGTTTCGTGTTTTCGGTATCCTGTTTCAGGCTTCCAAAGTTCTTACTTCAGGCTTGTAAAGTTCTGTTTCATAAAATTAAATAAATCCTGTTAATTTAATTCAGTGGCACTACTTTCTTTTCCGGCCATTTTAAAATAAAATTAATGAATTAAAGTGGATTTAAAAGGCGACTTGTACTGACAATTTTCTTTCAAAATAATTTAATTTCCTTGGGATGAGGCACAAACACAACAAAATCTGTAAAGTCCCGAGAGGAGGTCACTTTCACTTCTTTGCATTCCGTTTAAACAAGCATTCACTGGTAGCACAGTTTATTTGAGAAAAAAGAGCAATTTCTTATCTTAATGATTCAGTTGGCTGCTGGTGGCACTAGCAGCGTCTCCTGGGTAGTCAGGCAACCCAACTGGCAGCTCCAGCGGCTGGGCTTTACTTGGCTCCTCGCTTTGGCACCGCCTCTGCTCTGACTGGCGCGTCTATCTCAGCGATATATCGACAATGCGGAAGACTGACGCGGCTGCTTTTACGACGTAACGACTCTCTCGGAACACCGGCGCAGATGTCTTCACGATGTCACAAGTTGATAATCGGCGCGAATATATTTGGAACTAGATGTTACCCGCGACTTCGTACGCCTGGACTTAGAATTTCATTGCCAGAATTGGATATAGAAAGCTGTTGGTAACGTAAGATTTGTCCCAAACAACATCGAGTCGGTATAATATGACACGAAAGCCGTCACTATACCATTCTACCGTCGAAAGTGTCTCATGAGTAGATTCAATTTCCAACATATTTAAAAACAGAAAAACAAACAAAGGTACGAGGATGGGGGAAGGGTTTAGCTGAGGGCAACATTATTTCAGTTTGGTCTTTTCTTCCTTCTTCAGCATGAATATCAGATTCTTGCTGCTTGTGCTAGAGCCACATCTTAGGCCAGTTTTACGCCCGCAAGGCATGTAAAAAAAGAAGGCAAAATAAACTGATGGCAGAAACTGTAAGGCAGACACAAACTAATAGTACAGTGCAGAGTAAATCAACATCTATACTAAATAATTAGTTTTGTATCTAAACAAAATTTACCAACAAATCATACACTAAAAGACTGCGCGAGAAGCACAGCTTGAGTAACCGACGAAACATTACAGACTAACACACGCATCCGTCTGTCTGTAACCACTCGATGAGTTCTCAAAATTTTGTGACTAAAACTGTTATTCATACCGAAAGAATATCCTGTGTCGTTCCTACAGATACAAAGTATTTCCTTGTCAAAGTCCATCAATATCAGTATAGCCATTTAGTCGTCAAAACGTAACAAAAAGATAGAAACTTATTTCCTCATTAATTAGGGCGAGAGAAAGCGAGCCCTTACACTATGCGATGATTTGTGCACACCTTGTGGTTCACTTTTTGAAAAAAACTGCTGCACCTAAAGACGTGAAATTTAACATAGTAATTCAAAGTCAATTCTAGATGTGCCATCAATCATTATATACTTTTTTTAAAAATTATAATTATTTGTATTCGTGCTTTCTTACTCAGACAGGTCTTCAGTGCGGAAATCGCTATCGTAGAACGAACATGTCTAAAAAATATTACGTCACCTCTGGTTTGTTGCCCTAAAACAGTTCTGCCTGGTGGGCCTCCGTTTAAGAGAAATCGGGGATTAAAAAGTATAAAAATTGTGACTAAATGAGTTATACCGCTACGGAAGACGATTTGCTAAGAATATCGTTTAGCCGTGCGTATTGAGGTGGTGTGCTCCTGAGCGTATGGTCGTAGTTTCGATCTCACGACCCGCGAAAGATATTTTTTGCTGTTTGTATTTTTTGTATTGCTATTTTATCTTGTAGCATTACCAGTTTGTTATGAAACAAATTCACCAAATTATTTATTTTCATTTGAGAAATACGCAAATGTCTGGATGATATATAACATTTGAAACAAAAATTACGTGCACATCAAAAACATTTTATGATGAATATCCTTCCACAGTTACATACAGTAATTATTACTGGTGTAAGAAAGCAGATTTCGTTAACATTTGTAAATTCATAATTTCAATTCAAAATTTGTTATTAATGCTGATCAAATTCGCTGTGTCTATTAATTTGCGTATAATCGCACTCTGGAATTCAAAGGCTCGAAGACTGTGATCGTACGAAAGCAGAAGTTGGCAAAAATGAATCATTTATAATCTGGCCCAGTATGGTTTTACATTATTCGGAGGAATTTCTACCACACATATTCCTTTGTACTCAGGAACCAGGCGACCAGTTTGGCCCAAGGATAGGTGGAGAAATTCGGGGATTGGAGCTGGAGTATGGAAATGTTATTATGACCTGTTAAAAATCGGGAAAGATGACGAAAGAATTGTATACAAAATTTTGGGATTTGGTCATCAAACCATATGTTATAAATGAAGAATTTTTGTTGTTGGTTGATTCATGGAGTGGTCACGTTGTGCGGCGGTTTATGATCAAGACTTCTCAGATAAATATGGAAATGTTACTTGAAAAGTAAAAGTGTTACCATCCAAATGTACGCATTAATGTCAGCCATGTGATGTGAATTTCTATCATCAGGTAAAAATACTAAAAACAACGCTTCAAAGCGAGCCCGAACTGTTGCAAGATAATATGAAATATCTTTTCGTGAAGATGCTGTTAAGATACATTCAATTATTTACGACATTTTGCCTGTATTTTATGATGTGGTAAAATATGACTGATATGGTTCAACATTAATTAAGGATAGACCGGAATTTGCAAATGTTAACGAAATTTGCTTTTCTACATCAAAAGTAAATACTGTATGTGTCTCTGAAAGGATATCAATTGTAAAATGTTCTTGGTGTGCACGTAATTTTATCATCGAGACAATTGTGTATTTCTCAAATGAAAATAATTTGGAGAATTTGTTTCATAACAAATTTGTAATGCTACAAGATCGAATAGCAATACAAAAAATACAAATCGAAAAAAAATATTTCGCGGGTCGTGGGATCGAAACTAGGAACCTCCGCTTAGGAACACACCGCCTCAAGATGCACTGTTAAACAGACGTTATTAAATAATTGTCTTTCGTAGATGAATAACTCATTTAGATGCAATTTTTATACTTTTTAATCCCCGATTTCTTTTAAACGGAGGCCCACCAGGGAGAACTGCTTTAGTTCAAGAAACCTAAGGCGACGTACTATTTTTCAGAGATATTCGTTCTACGATAGTGATTTCCACACTGAAGACCTCTCCTTGTGAGAGAAACCAGAGGCGACCGCGTCACGTGCTTTGAGAGTGCAGCGCGGCGTATTGGAGGCGTGTTAATGTGGTTTTGGTTTCCTTGCTCCTAAGTGTGTCCATGGAGAGGGACGCAGCTTGAAGTCGCTGTTGGCATTGTATGGAATTATAGTGTGACGATTATATGGCATCATTAAGTGCATATATAATACATATCAGAGAAGATCCTAATGAAACAATAATCAAATAAATTCACCATAAGAGTAGCTTTTGAGTTGTTATCTACCTGAGAATTTATTCTCCAGAAAGAGAGATTTTTTTTTTCTTTTTGTATTAAAGATTATATATGGTTGAATGTTCTTTATAAATAAATCTGTGACTTGCGTAAATGCAGCGGTTTTGTAAATATACAACGAAATCTCGCTGTCTCCTTTAATCAGTTATTTAAATAACTGTATAATATTAATGATAAACTATGCAAAGCTTAATGACAGTAAAACTTAAAGCACACTCCACATGGAGATTTTGAGAACTGTTTAACGGGAGAAATATGTTTCCACGTGACTGAAACAAAACAAAAATGTATGCAGGTCGGTAGTTTAATGAAGCCAAACACAAGAACCATAAAATATATGATAAAACGAGAGGTCATTGTTTACAATGCAATCACCCGGAATCCGCCCCAACAACACTGTCTGCATTTCAAAGATAATGGCTACATCTCCAATATCACTGAGCCACTGAATAAAATATTGACTAATTTCTGTCTGTAAAGTGACTCAGTTAAATCTGTTTTTCATCACCATCTGTATATAAAAAGATGAATTTATGTATGTTTGTTTGTTTGTTCTTCATACAAATCCACAGTTTTCATCCGATCTCGATGAAACTTTGCACACTTATCCTTTGAAACAAGGAGAAAAATATTGTCTACATTTGATTGAAAAATTATTTGTATAAATAATACATGTTGTCTTATAACTTCGAAAAATTACTGATGGGTGATAGACAGACGCGATGGATAGGGAGGTCGGTGTACTGGTTTTCCGTGGAGCGGTTATATAGCTCAGTGGTTAAAGCGCTTGCTTACTAATGTTTGGGTAGTGCTCTTCGGTTCATATCTCCGTGGAGGCTAAGATTTTTAAAAATTGTTTCTGTTCGTAAGAGTCACGCCTGGGCTGTCGGTTATTCGGATTGTATGTTAAACTGTGGATATCACAAAGTTATGGTTGCAATGCGAGGCAAATCGTAAGTAATCTTGCAATGCTGTGGGTGTACACTTTTTTACGTTATATTGATCCCTCAAGGGTGATTCGCAGTCAATGTATGTGTGATCTGCAGTAATAATACTGTAAATGAGGAAGTAAGTCTCTGTCTTTTGTTACGTTTTGACAACTAAATGCCTATACCGATATTGACGGAATTTAACAAGAAATTCTGTAGGGAGGGCACAGGACTTTTTTTTCCGGTATGATTAACAGTTGAAGTCACGAAATTTTGAGAACTTATCGAATGGTGACAGGGAGACGGATGTGTGTGTTAGTATGTAACGTTACGTCGCTTGCTCAAGCTATGCTTCTAGCGCATTATGTTAGTGTATCATTTGTTAAATTTCGTTTAGAGAAAAAACGTATTATTTAGTGTAGAAGTCGATTTTCCCTGTCCTATTACTTTGTGTCTGCTTAAATGTTTCTGGCACCAGTTTATTTTGCCATCTTTTTTTGACATTCCTTGCGGGCGTAAACTGGCCTAAGTTGTAGCTCTAGCAGAGCACGAGCAGCTAAAGTTATTATAACCCAAGAATCGGATGCTCATGCTGAAGAAAGAAGAAAAGACCAAGTTGAAATAAATCTACCCTTAGTTAACACCCCCCGCTCAACATCCCCTCACCTTCGTTTGTTTTTCTGTTTTTTAAAAATGTTGGAAATTGATTCTCTTCAGTAGACAGGTTCGATGCTGGAATGATATAGTGATGACTTTCCGGTCATATTATGCCGACTCGGTGTTATTTGAGACCGATCCTTCGCTACCAACAACTTTCTATATTCAATTCTGGCAAAGAAATTTTTAATCCACGCGAACGAAGTCGCGGATATCAGCTAGTATGTTCATAAAAATATTCCTTGTTATTCTGTATCGTCCTCCTCTCATCTCGAATGCCCAGTATTGAGTGATAATTATTTCTGCGTTGGCTGGCCATGGCAAAGT
This sequence comes from Vandiemenella viatica, assembly GCA_031002005.1. NCBI lineage: Eukaryota > Metazoa > Arthropoda > Insecta > Orthoptera > Morabidae > Vandiemenella > Vandiemenella viatica. Next base: position 360,901,619 of record CM061921.1, read on the forward strand.
CTGTTAGAGTACAACTATTTAGAAATGTTCTACAATCAACTACAGCCAGAAACTTCTGTTGGTTTAACATATGTTGGGTTATAGAGAGTAAAAAACTAAGAAAGCCTTGCATTAAATAGAAGATTTACAGAATTACAGAATTAGTAATATTCAAAATTCAAGTATGTTAAAATGTAGGAAACAGGAAGAAATTGGAAATAGAAATCTCGTATCTGATAAAAAAAATTAAATAAATTGATATTCTTAATATTTAAAGATTGCGTCTTATTATAAATGTGTCTAATTTTTTTCAACAAACTGAAAACACGGATTTTGATTATAGTTCGTGAAGTTTAAATATTAAAATTATTTCTGATTATTATTTAATCTCTTTAGTGTTTGTTATAACAAAACTTTGCGAGCCACCATAAAGCCGTGCTTTTAGCTAGTAATATTTTTAACACAGGTCACACACACACACACACACACACACACACACACACACACACACACACACTGACTGCGAGAGAAACAACGCATGAGGGATCAGTATAGAGTAAAAAAGTGTACACCTACACCATTGTTAGACCGCGTGCGATTTGCTCGCTTTATAGCCCTAAATTTGTGATATCTACAGTTTAACATGGAATTCGAACTACTAACCGTCCAGGCGTGGTTCGTCCCATCAAAAAAAATTATTGGAAATCTTTATTGCCACAGAGATTTGAACCGGAGACCACGCTCCAAATTATAGTAAGCAAGCGCATTAACCATTGAGCTACCCAACCACTATACCAGAAGGTACTACAGAGACTTACAGAACTTATGCGTCTGTCTATCACCTTTCAGCAATTGTTCCAAATTACATGACAATATTTATTATTTATACAGAAAAAAACTATCCTATGTCCTTCCTAAATGTAAATAGCATCTCATTGTCAAGTTTCATCACGATCGGATTAGCCGTTTAGCCCAAGAAACGTAACAAACAGACAGAGAGACAGAGTTACTTTAACATTTGTAATATTAGCATAGATGTACCAATACTTGTTACGTATATCGCTATTAAATACGAAAACTTCTGACCTGTAACACGGTCGGACATGTATCACTACTCGTCCGGTCGATCACGGCATGTAAAGCTCCTGGGCGTTACTTAGAGGTTCTTCCTTGAGCGTTTGAGGTTACACCCAAACATTCTGATGTGGCAACATACAGTACTTCCGGGTATACTACCCTGTAACTCCTTGAGTTCAACAATGCGTGATTGTGGGTAATTGTTGGAAATAAATCCTTAATATATATGTATGTATAATGAGTTCGGTTTATTACGCAGTAAATTTCCCGCCAGCACCACTTATTTAATAATTTGTTGTCCAACAGGCTCTTTTCCAGAAGCTCTAAATATTTGTTTACCACCGGTTTCGCTTATTAAGAAAAAACGTTAGGAAATGATTGTAAGTTGTTGTACAACCCTCACACAATCAATAAGAATTGTTTAATTCTAACTATTACGTCTTTAACACAACCACTATGTTAGTTAGTGCACAAAAAATACAACTCAAACACGCGACAGCTTTTGGTCGCGTCCTTCTTCCAAGACTATTGTCATCCCACTGCTGGAATTTCCTGTTTACTAGCCATCTAACACGAGGGTTTCAACATCTGTAAGACACTGCTTAAATCTTCCACATCCTCGCATAAAGGACAGTAATGTTACAATCTGCTGCTACGTTATTGAGTGCTTTTAAGGTAAGTTAACCCATAATCTACATGCTCTGGACTCTCATTCGGGAGGATGCCGGTTCAAATCGCCGTCCGGGCATCCAGATTTGGGTTTTCCATGGTTTTCCAAACCACTCCAGGTGAATGCCAGGATGCTTCCTTCAAAAGGCCATGGCCAAATTCCTTCCCGTTCCTTGTCCCCAGTCCCATCCCGCCTCTAATTACCTCGACGTCGACGAGGCGTAAAGCCGTAAGTAATAATAATAATAGTCTATAGTGCACCTATGGTCGACATCAAATTGTATCAAGTGCGAATTTAAAGAAATGCGATGATTCAGAAAACGATGCATAAATCCAGCAGATACTGTCAACTAAATTCGTGTATCTTAACTGGTTCACGTGTTCGGTGATAGTCTTGCTTGTCGGTGGTGAACAGTTGTAGAGTGTGTGCTTCAATTCTACACAGTGCATATCTAATTAAAAGAAATCGTAACGTCGCGAAGTGTTTTAACTCTCAGCTAATGTAAGTTTGCTTTACTTTGTACTGGATGGTCGTATACAGATGTAGTCACAATTAAATACATAAAATCATGCTTTACTAGTTTAAACGAGAAGAATATTTTTACTATGGCTAGTCTCGGTGTCGAATAAAAGTACTTAAATTCTTGCGTGTTCCTTAAATCGACAGAGGTATCGAATTTATGTTCTTCACCTAAAACAGGTCTTCAAACACAAACTGAACGAACCTTTCATGTCTTTCACAACGCTACGGCTCGGGACACTTCACCCAATATCGACACGTGGTGTCCACCTTCGGTACATGTGAGGTCATATTTAGACAGATAGAGAAATCTATCACTTACTAAGTACTTCACTCCAGAATTCCTTCCCGTTCCTTGTCCCCAGTCCCATCCCACCTCTAATGACCTCGACGTCGGCTAGGCGTAAAGCCATAATAACAAAAAGTAGGTACTTCATGTAAAGCCGACAGATCGTGCAGAGGTATATTGTAAAACTACCTGACACATATTTCTTCATTTTTTGGTGTGTGTGTTTTTTAAAAAATCTTTTGTGAAAGGTATTGGGTTAGATTTGCGTCTCTGTGTTTCTAGTATTCTGAGATGGCTCACAGCTTCCGGGACCGAGTACGGAAGGTGAGCAGAAACATTCTGGCCTGGGATTCAGGCGGACGCTAGCTTAAAACCCCACCCAGCCATCCAGAATTCGCTTTCCCATGGGGTCCCGAAATCACTCCAGGGAATTGCTGGGATGGGTCCTTCAAATGGCCATGGCCATGGCCAAATTCCTTTTCGTTCATTGTTTCCAACCCTCTACCGCCTCTAAGCAAATAAAAGACTTTAGGAGAGTATCTAATTCAAAGTGTCGACTGTAGCGGTAAATGCGGATGTTCAAGGTTTTTTTTTACTATCTATTTTCCCCACTTACAATTTACTGGAAATTGTTATACGTAATAGAATAGAGAAATTAAAGATGCAAGAATGCTTGGTTATTAAATAGTATTAACAGAGGCTTCGAAAATGGAAAAATAAATTCTTAACGTATCAACTATTAGAGCGCTTACCTTAATGTATATTTGAATGACTGTTTTTTTACTTATGGCTTTCAGCCACGTCAACGTCGAGTTCATTAGAGGCGGGAAAAGACTGGGGACGGTAAGGAATTCGGCCATGGCCTTTAGAAGGAAGCATCCTGGCAGTGATTTCTGGAAACCATGGAAAACCCAAATCTGGATGTCCGGACGGGGCTCGAATGGCCGTCCTCCGGAATGCGAGGCTAGAGCGCTAACCACTAACCCACCACGCTCGGTCTATTTGAATGAATCGGTTAAGCTGTCAGCAGTAACGTTGTAATAAGCTATCCCTATTATGATATCTTGGACTTTCGTCATCTGCTGCGGCGAGCCTCGTTGCTGTAGCGCGGAGTAAGCACCAGTGTTGTTTGAACGTTGCTACGCCTGTACTGTACGATCTTTCGATGCCCTCTTTGAGGAAATTCGTTTCTTCTGTTTGCATTTCCTTGCAAACTCGATGTGCTAGCTTGGATATTGATTTTATGCCATACTGGTGCTTGAGCGACTGCATCTGCGTAGCTGCGTGTATTGAAAATACCGTTTACTTCTTTATATAATAGACTAGCTGATACCCGCGACTTCGTACGCGTCGATTAAGAATTTCTCTGCCAGAATTGAATATAGAAATTTGTTTGTAACAAAGGATTGGTCCCAAATAACACCGAGTCGACATAATATGACAGGAAAGCCATCACTATATCATTCTACCGTGGAATCTGTCACTTGAAGAGAATCAATTTCCAACATATTTAAAAACGGAAAAAACAAACGTAGGTGAGGGGATGTGGGGGGTATTGACTAAGGTCAACTTTATTTCAATTTGCTCTTTTCTTCTTTCTTCAGCATGAGCATCCGATTCTTGGGTTTTAATAACTTTAGCTGCTCGAGCTCTGCTAGAGCTACAACTTAGGCCAGTTTACGGCCGCAAGGCATGTCAAAAAAGAAGGCAAAATAAATTGGTGCCAGAAACATTTAAGCAGACACAAAGTAATAGGACAGATAAAATCGACATCTATAGTAAATAATGCGTTTTTTCTCTAAACGAAATTTATTAACAAATTATACACTAACAAAATGCGAGAGAAGCATAGCTATAGCAAGCGACGCAACATTATAGACTAACACACATCCGTTTCACTGTCAACATTCGATAAGTTCTCAAAATTTCGTTACTGCAACTGTTAATCTTACTGGAAAAAAATGTCCTGTGCCCTCCCTACAGATTTTCTTGTCAAATTGCGTCAATATCGGTATAGGCATTTAGTTATCAAATCCTAACAAAAAGACAGAGACTTAATTCCGCATTTATAGTATTATTACTGCAGATCACACACAGACGTTTACAAATCACCCCTGAGGGCTCAATACAATGTAAAAAATGTACACCTACAGCATTGCAAGACTACCTACGATTTGCCTCCCATTGCACCCCTAAATTTGTGATATCTACAGTATAACGTTCAATCCGAATAACCGACGGTCCAGGCGAGACTCTTACGATCAAAACCAATTTTAAAAAACCTTTGCCTCCACGGAGATTCGAACCGGGAACCACGACCCAAACATTAGTAAGCAAGCGCTTTAACCACTGAGCTAGCTGACCGCTACACGGAAACGCGGTACAGACGCGTCTGTTTATCGCCGTTCAGTAATTTTTCGAAATTTAAGACAACATTTATTATTTATACAGATAATTTTTCAACCAAATGTAGACAGTATTTTTCTCCTTGTTTCAAAAGATAAGTGTGCAAAGTTTCATCGAGATCGGATGAAAAATGTGGATTTGTATGAAGAACAAACAAACATACATACATTCATCTTTATATGTATAGATTAGCGTACATATAGATTTCTTGTATTTGTCGTCTCTTAATGTACTGTACATGTATTCTGCGTTTGGATGTCATTCTTGACAATGCGCGCACACGTTTAGTTTCTTGACCACTACTCTCGCGTTTTAATTGACTCTCCCGGTACATCTGGAAACGTTTATAACTTTATAATTGCTTATAATTAAATCCAAAATTTTCTATTTTTCTATTGAACTTTTTGCATTTTTGATAAAACAGTTTTTTCAGGATTTATGTAGGAATACACACTTCTAAACAATTCCCTTTGAAGAGAATTTCATTTATTAATCGGTTGGAGAGATCGCTTTTATAAGCTCTTTTATGATACGGTTCCTAACAACAGAAGAAATAGTTACGGTTTTAGATTTGGCAACTGGTAACATTAACATACACACCACCATAGTGATGTATACCGCTGTTTCTTTGTTTGTTTTCCATGTCTATCACGTATGGATCAGCATGAGCACACTTGTATCTGTTTCTACAAGATATTCGTGGCTATAAGACTGAGGTATTGTTCCTTGCGACGTAGTTATCTATTGGTTTCATTAGTCTCTCGTTTCGAATTCAGCTAAATGGGAGGAATTTATGAGTTTTCCGTTCCGGTTTCTTTTCATTGGTATTATTGTTCTTCTCATTTCTTCCGAGTTCTCTCTCTTGGCTATCTGATACGTTGTACTGTACATGTATCTCCATCGCTTCTTGAATCTTGAGTTCCGATGTACTCCACTACTTTCATAGCAATCTCTGTCTCCGACCCTATTGGAACTGCCAGTGGTTGGCTTGCCTGATTTACTGGTTCCCCACATTCTCTAAGCCCTTCCTCCCGGGAAGTTACCTCGTGTGTGGCAGGGGGTAGAATAGATACGCGTTCGGAAATTTAATTAACAACTTCAGTTCACTTTCACACCTCTTAACACAGCCGCACGCTAACACTGAAGGAAGGAATTCGGTCTTTTTGAAAGATCATCATGGCATTCACCTGGAGTGATCTCGGGACACCATTGAAAATCGAAATCTGTATTACTAGACGGGGATTTGAACCGTCGTCCCCCGAGTGTCAGGGTGTCAGGCTTGAGGTATGAAGTGGAGGAAGCGATACTGTCGCCTTGTTTCACAGTTTTCACTAACCCTAGCATTTTTTTAGTCCGTGACAGGATCAGAACTGAACAGTCAGTTACTGTTTATTATAAATTAAAAACAAAAAAACTCCGGTGCATGAACGAGTTATTCGGAATTGAAAAATCTTCATATGACTGTTTAACTTCCAGATGGTCACCAGACTGTGAAGAACGAAACTTTTGGAAAGGTTATCAAAACCACGCAGCAGGAAGCGAACTGCCAGAATATTTGTGACATCGTGTATAGAAGCTTAGGTAAACATTTGCTTTTAACTTGTCCGTGCACTAATTGGTTCGGCCGTTAGGTCTCGTAGTAAACTCTTCTTCAAATGGCAAAGACAGCCGCCAGAATAGGAGACACCTTAGATATACAGCTTCCGTACACTGACTACCTCTTCCAAATAAAAACAAAGGCTCTGAACAAATGGCAAACTGAATGAGAGTCCAGCAAAAGTAGGAAGGGACAATATTATGCATCTATTCAACCCCGAATACCATCGCACCCATGGTTCTTCAACTTCCCGGATCACAGAGGTGTCATTTCCACTATAATTAGAATGCGCTTTAACCATGGTTTATTCCCCCAGCATTTACATCGGATACACATCTCAGATACTGATATTTGCGATTGCGATAGAGCAGAAATAGGGGATATTAATCATGTAGTGTTTTCATGCCCCAAATATAAATCTCATCGACAAAATTTTTTAAAACAACTAGTCAACTATGGAATACCTCTCCCAACAAGCATCAGCTGTCTGTTGCACGGTAACGACGTGACGATATACAAGTTGTTAAGTATCTTTGTAAAGTCAACTAATATAAAAATTTAGATGTAAAAACTAGTTAATTGTAAGGATTTTACTCATTGTAATGTCGAAAAAAAAAACAACTATAAGGAACTAACAATAATGTATATTTCACTGTATCATTTGTAATTATGTCTGAGCAATTGTATTTAAACATAATGTGTCAAACCCCTGTAGGGGATAAACAAAAATGTTCCTCTCTGATTAATCAGTTTACCTTGATCTATCCTTTATATTTTACAAATCATGTCAAGTCTTGCTCTCTTGCCTATATGTAAAATGTTTCTATATGTATGTACAATTGGATGATGGTTGTATAGTGCCTAGGCGCTTAAAGCCAAATAAAAATTAATAAAAAAACCTCTTCTTAATTGACTGAATCGGTCAATGGAGGTTGCGATGAAATGTTGTGTTTCTTCTACCTCCTCTACAACATAAGAACGAAAAACGATTGAATTCTACAGTGTCAGTTAGTAAACTGATACAGTGGAAAAATCAAACCTTAGCGTATTGCTAGTTGAATGGTCATAGCAAATTAAAAAATAAATAAATCACCTATTTCCTAGCTGCTTCTTTGTTCACATTTTTGCTGTCTCCATATATGACTGCAAGGAGAAAGTAATTGAGTAAGCGTAGTGCATAATAACTAAATTATGTCTTGGTTAATGCAGCGTAAATTCATATTTTGGGTCTACCTAATATATTTTCTATTATTTGTGGCGTTGTGGTTGTGAAAGCAAGTGCTAACAATTACATTTATATGAAATTTATTCTTTTTATTATTTTGTATTTAAGAGATTTTTTTATTTTTTCAGTCTATTACCACTAATAACACAGCTGAAACATTAATTTCTATTTAGAAACATGTCAGTGTAAGGCTTAATCCAGTAGACGTGAATAAAAATGATTTGTTTCAAGATAATTGTATAACAGAAGTTGTGAACGCTATGTTCACTTAGGGACAGATTTTTGATATCTCTTTTCAACATAATAATGCATAAAATAATTACGGTCAGTTTACTGCTACTTGGTAATGGGAGCAAAACATGGGTTCAGTTTCTCGCAAATATGAGACATCATTATTTTCATATGTATCAAGAATCATTATTATCGCTCATTTAATTTACCAAATTGTTTGAGCGTAAAGTAAATACTGGAAACTGTACCTGTCGACCTGAAGATCTTTCATTTTAGCCGTTGTGAAATCTTAAAAGTCTTTTGCAATAAAGTGGTTTTTTAAGGATCTTTCCCACACGGGTTTCGCAGACTTAAAAATACTCCACGAGTTCCCAGCTACAGTTGTTTTTTTTTTCCGAAGATAATCTCAATGTTTTTCGACTGCAAGCCAGTAACGAGAATCACATTAATTTACATAATTGTTTTACAATGTTAACAACTGTGTAATTAAATAAGTTTAGATTTAGCTTTCAGAGTATATCAAAATTTAATATTTCTTATCATTCAATTACAATAACAGTTTTCGCATAAAATCGTAACTTCACAAAGGTCACCTTGGGAAATTCTGCTATCGCTATTGGAGTTTATTTTGCGGTACATAAGTTCTTTATCCCATACAATCATTTGTTTACATCGATTGGCTCACTTTGTCTAAGTTAGAAAAACTGAGATCAACTCAACAGTGTATTTAATATTTTACTTTCTCCAGCGTTGAAGTTTCACCAACCAGGACATTAGTTTGGTGTCTGTAGTTTGGGAATAGTTTCTTAAATTAGTCCATAAAAATGAAATTTTCTTATGATCGTGCTATATGACCTTTTTTTTTGAGTCCTGTAATGCAAAATCTATCTACGAAAGATAATCACCCGTGAGACAGACAATATTTTTTAATTATGGCTTTACGCTTTGTCAACATCGAGAGGCAGATTGAGAACAAGGAACGGTAATAAATTCAGTCATGACCATTTGTAGGAACCATACCAGTGATTGTCTGGAGTAATTACGGTAAACCATGAAAAAGTGAAATCTGGATGGCTCACTCACCAGGCTCTGTGACAACTTGACGGGCCATCTAATCACGTATTCACTAAGCTTATATTATTCGCAAACAGTTCTGAGCACGAAAAACGAGTGTCGTTGAAACAATTGCCAAGAGCAAAAAATGTTAATGATTACTCATCAGGATCAATCTCACATCACCGTTATCAGATTTTCTCTGCTTTTCAATTTGAATTAATTTAAATTTATGTATCTCTAATAAAAATTTTACTTCTATTGAGTGGTAACTCTTCTCGCAGTTTTGAACCATAAACTAAATTTAGTGTTGTTGAATATGTTTGATACTATATCGCTGTCCCGTAAGAACTACGGCCGAACTGCAAAATACGTAATTTTCAGGAGACATGAAAACGTAACTTTTGTTAGTAAATACCTCACCAACCCAAGAATAATCTAGAAGTTGGATTGGCAGTATCATATTTATTGTTTGACATCATACAGATTCGGGTAATAATGGTAGGAACTGAGTACAACAGAAATCCAGCATGAAATCAACCCATTATTGCATTATTACCCTCAAATATATTTACTTATTTAAGTAGAAAAAGTAAATGAAAGGCTTTATTACTAATAAATAAATGAATTATTATAGTAGATTATTTCAGTTAGATTAATGTAAAGAATCATAAAAGTTGGTAATTGCTCAGTATAAGGAAATTTTCAGTTGAAACAAGTAAAACATTGAAATTTTTTATTATTCCACTTTGACTGCTGATAGCTGTTTTTGAAATGAAATGTATCTAATCCCTTTCCAGAATGCAATAGCCTAACTTCTTTTATCTTGAATTAATTGCCATGAAAGTCTTTCGAACATTGAAAACCTGCTTCATCATACCATAGAGGTTTCGTGCCTCAAATAGTGGTTCTGTATTCTCAGAATGGAATTAATATGATTACAAACAGAATGCAAAATTTCTTCATCTCTATTTCTATAACTACCATGTTTTAAAGTCTTATCTTCTAAAGCAATTCAAATTCCAATCACTTTTGCCCATATCACATTACGCATTCTCCTTCCTGTTATTCTTATTATATTAATATGGAAAGTTTTAGAATCGTGAACATTTTCTCCATTGTTCATTAAATTAAAAACACAATATATATTCACGAGATGAAAGACCAGGTTGCATAATCTTCTGGGTACGCTTACTGATTGAGAGGCTGATTTGTAATGAATTAAAAGAACAATTATGTCATCGCAATGGAATATTATACATGGTGATTCTAAAGTCATTATACATTTTGTACTTAAACAAATTTTATTAACCAATATGTAATGGCACTGAAACGTATGTCACAATAGGACATAATTTCAGTACATTTCAATGTGACCACTTGCATGTCTAGGCACACCCCCCAGCACTCCACTGTAGACCGGAAATCCTGCCCAAGCATATTTGGTGTAATCTCAGCAGCTGTGTTAAGTGTTCAGTGCTGTGGATCTTCACCTGGTATACCTTAGACTTGAAAAACCCCCATGCAAAAAAGCCTAAGGGTGTCAAGTCAGGAGAACGGGGTGCTCACATCCGTGGAGAGGCACGACCAAATGCTTGATTCAGATAATCCCGAACAACGAGGGCAAAATGGGGTGGTGCACCATCCTGTTTAAAAACAACAGTATCCATAATCCCATCAGATATCAACTGTTCCAACATATCTATATGTATGTGGTTCCTGTAACGGTTTGTTCTGTGACTAAGAAGGGCCCGTACACTGTTGACCTCTTCTTTGGTTAGCATTCTGTCGTATTACCTGCAAGATACAAATATTCCGTTACTATATCACTGAAATGTATAGTAACTTTAGAATCACCCTGTATTAAGAGAACAACGACCAAAAGCACAGTTACACTACAAAACTTGATTGCAATAAAGACATAAATTACACTTACGTCACTTATATGCTGGTGCAATAAACAATTCTTGACAGAAAGTACACCTGAGTCGTTTTTCTTCCTGAGACAACGTGTAGTGCACACAACCTTGAACTCAACTGACACTTGCACATTTTTTCATTTACTTATGGCTTTACGCCTTGTCGACGTCGAGGTCATTAGAGGCTGGATGGGACTGGGTACAAGGAACGGGAAGGAATTCGGCCATGGCCTTTTGAAGGAAGCATCCCGGCATTCGTCTGGAGTGATTTGGGGAAACCATGGAAAACACAAATCTGGATGCCAGGACGGGGAATCGAACCGGCGTCCTCCCGAATGCGAGGGCAGAGCGTTGATCGCTCACCCACCACGCTCGGTATTGCGCTATCATTCTTCTAAAAGGTTACATCAAATCTGACTATTTTCAACGATGCAACTTCCCTCTAACCACAAAAATTCTGTCATTGTTCCACCGAATGTCAAGGGTCATTTTAAACTTATTACGCATTTCAACATAAAACTTCAAACTTTACAGTTCTGCCGTTGTTCTTCTGGGACAGCAAGATGTTATAACATCACCGTCTTAATCGTCTATAAGTACGAACTTAAATCGTAGTATCATTTTTCTTTTTAAGTAAAAAAAGTTCAGATAATTCATCCAAATGAGGTAGGTATTTTTAACATGAATATATGCTTGAATATATGGAGAAGGAGAGCTTCACAGTCTCTCATTTTGTTGGGAAACAAAGATGGAGTTGGTAATTTTACCAGGCAGACTGTAGCTTCGTAACATTTTACTAGACAGTCGTGAGGACATACAATAATGATATGGAAATTTGATAAACTTGTTGTTCCTTTAACAAAATCGTATTGTAACCAGATTAAATGCGTCCGAGGATAGTTGTGTGGTAACTCGATGTCACCTTATTGTGGTTTCTGAATAATTTTACACAAATGTAAAAGCGTGCGGCTATTGTCGACATATTAAGAATTTATTTTTCAAACTTCGGACTGTTAGACTACACATCACCCTCTACAACCAACATTATGATCCACGGCACCTGTACGGATTCTGCAATAAACTATAACTTCATTTTTCTGAATAATATGATACCTCCTGTAAGCTCAAATTACGATAAACATTCCGAATACGAGAAGTGACTTCGGTTTCGGGAGGACGTGGCATGTTCCGAACAGTTTCAGTTTTAAGCGCATTTTAAAATCCAGAAATAATATAACTATGGACTGGGATAGTGAAAAGTGTTTACTGTTAATAGAATCATATAAATCAAAACCGCAGATATGGTAGAGCAGTCACAAATATTACCATAACAAAATCAAAAAGCACGATGTCTGGAGCGATATTGCAACAGATTGGGAACCATTATTAGTTATGTTAAGGGGAAAGTAAATTCTTTGCTCTCCTCATCCAGAAGATAAAAAGATCAACAAGATAAGTCGATGGTGACAGGAAAACATGTGTAATTTTATAAATTATTTTGCTTTATGTTTTCTATTATTATATTGTTCCAAGGTAAGTAGGGAAATAGTCGTATTTATCTTATTAAATCACTCCTATAATTTGTTCTTACTTAAGTCATACAGCAGTCGCATGGAATTTATTCTTTTAAAAAATGCGATATTCAAAATTTATATTTCCTCTTTTTTTTAAATAATGTCCTCTTCTTCACTTAAAACAGACAGAATTACACAAGATGTATCACTGGCAATAAGTTTTCCTCTCGGAGCCATTTGGACACTGCAGGTAGCAGTTGGAACGACGACAAATGTTTGCACACGAGCTGTTGTCTGCGAATATTTGGTTGGTGGAGACTACAAGCCAAACCACCCGACTATGCGCGCTTGGTGGATCCCAGGCGACGCCCCTAACAGCCGCCGCATAATATTTGCTTCTAAAATGTTTTTAACTATGGTTTCTCCTTATTCTATTTCATTACTCCTCTCTCCCCATATGCTAAAACATTACTCTTAATTTATTCTTAATACTAATTCTTAGTTTTTTTCCAGTTATTATTTATTATTAATTTTCATCGCAGGGACCACAACTTCCTCTTTACTACAGTGTGTTATTGAACAGCTACTTTTTGAGGGGAGCTTCTGGGATTACAATTTAATTCGCTTCATATTTTCCAGTATGACAACCCCTCAGGCACCGGCTCCTGGTCCAAAGGGACTCCGGTTCGAAACTGGTCAGGAGCGCGGATTGTTTTAATCAAGATTTACGTTTATCTTCTGTTGCCTACACTATGTTGCAAAATTATCAAATGGAAAACTATTTTACTGTGGATAAAAAAAAAAGAAAAAATGGCTGAACGACCATATGTAATTTCTTTAAACATAATACTGCTGTGTCACACATCATTTATTTGATGCCAGTTGAAGAAACAAACTTTAAAGTATCCCACATTTATTTCATTAGAATTTTCGTTTTTTGTTCATATTTATAGCGATGGCACAAATAGACTCGTGCAAATACACTGCATGTCCAAGGAATATCGGCACACATCGACTTAAAGCTTCTCTGCTTCTATTTCCCGTTAAAGGAAATTCCTGTTGTAAATTTCGATTTCCTGTGCGAGGCATAACCACGGCGAAAGTTGCGTCTCTCTTCACCAAAGTGCTCAGCCCCGTTGTTAACTATCTCATCAAATGGATATTTGATCTGGAGTTTAGACTAACCCGCATGCTTGAAAAGAAATGAGACTCTTTTATGTGTATGTCTACTTGTGTGCGGTGAAAATCCCTGGAAGTTTCGTTTGTTACAAAAAAAAAAGGTATAAACAGTATAATAAAGAAATAGTCTTAGCTTTAAATCCCAAAAACGCACGCGATTCAAGGATCATAAATTTTATATAGTAGGTGCACATATTGAACAACACCAAAAAGTTGGAAGTATGTAGTAGTCTGTACGTAGTACGTAGTCGGTACATGTAGCCGAAACTTATTAACAGACTGTATTATATAATCCGTTGAAGTTTTGTCACCGCATTTCGGAAGGATAGACGACAATGCGGCTACTGAAGACGTTCTATATCACGGAATATCAAGGGTGTACAATTGAGTTTTTGGGGTTAGTGGTACAGATGGAGCTTTAATGTTGACGTAAAGCAAAAGTCCAATCATCCGAATTTCTGCGTGGTTTCCAAAAAACATTCCACGCAAATGAGAGGAGACTCAAAGGTGGAAAAAAGGGATTAATTTAGCCGGAGCATGATGTTATGGTCATGTAAATGAATCTTTGTAGCAATGAAACGATGAATTAAAAATGTTCAAAAAACTCATCCTTAAGATTAATATATTTAATTAAACTATGTTCCAAATATATTTCTTTCCCTAAAGTGAGTTTCAACTAAATCTGAAAGTAATCTCGCCATATGTGATAGATGCCGATAACGTTCTGGGCTATTGTGTTTTGTCTACTAACCAGTTCACCAAATAGTATGGTGTAGGTTTAAAGTTCTATGACAGATAATTGCTTCCTAAGTCTAATGTTTTCGTCACCCCCTGAAGTAATAGTGAATTTCCAGATGATTTCACTATATCTACAGACATTTTAAGTGCTTTGTACTGTGTTCTATTTAACATGGTTAAGGAGCTTTTTGCATAAAAAAAGCAGTTGCTGTGTACTGCGGCTCGACAGATATACAGATGTACCCTACGTCAGACTGTTAATATTTTTGGTGTGTTTCTCGGCGGGTTCATATCTTTTCACAATATTTCTTAGTTGGATTGACGATCTTAGTTTGCGATTGATGATCACATTTATGAATTTAACTATTCTTCTTGATGGTAATTTAAGAAGGAACTATATCTCGGGATGGATTTCTCGCAATATTACAATACACATAGATGTTATAAATATTGAACAAGTTTCACCCACTTCTCAAGTTTACGGCTTTTGAAGGACGCATCCCTGAATTCGTATGGAGTGATTTCGGGAAATCGCTGAAAACTGAAATTCGGATGGCTTGTACCAGGGTTCAAACCCGCTTCTTCCTGAATCTCAGGCTCTAGCGTTTGTTCTTTACGATGAGTTCCAGCACTTTGTGTGGGTAAGAGAATAAGGTGATTGGCCTGTGTGACTCCATTTACGTATCTCTTTTACCTCGTTCTATAGCCGATACAATCCTGAAAATATTCTTAGTGGAATTTTCTTTTTGATGTAACTACATTTGGATTTATAATTTGTCGTTTCCTCGTAGATTATTTCATGACGATAGTGTAGTGACTGTTGAACGTACCTGGAGTAGTTCCTCTTTCCAGTTCTGCCTTGTTGATAGTCGCCTTCCATTGAGGGAATGAGGAACCAATTTTATAAGGTTCTCCTTCTTTACTGATAGGTAGATAGATAGATATGTTCACTTTGATCCCATGTGAGAATAATCTCGGGGATATGGAACAGTAGATACACTTATTAGTAATGTCAATATAACTATACAATTGATAATATTATTATATATTGACAACAAGTTAGTTACAACCCATTAGTATAATCAATATCTCCTGTTATCTACAAATACAATCCCGAGTTAATTAATACTTATTGTGTGGAACAGTGTATACACTAGTTCCCAGCATCTAATAACCAGTTATTTTCTTACCAACCAGTTACCATCATAGGTTTCACTATAATTTGCGACTACATATTATATATATCATGTTAGTTGCTATTTATGTGGAACAGTACACACACCTATTAACAATATAAATTATATTAACAACAACTAATAAGCAGTCAATTACTTAAAAACCTGTTAGTATCATAATTTTTCACAGCAGTTTTTGAGTGCATGCTATCCCATGTTAGTTACTATATATGAGTGAAATTTTGTAAACAGTGTAATTACTTCATTTGTCAAAAGTTTCTACATAAAGAAAAACCATATATCATTTTAGTAATTGTGGACAACTTTGTCACCTTCCCCTTCCATACACTATATATACTATTTTATCGGTCATTCTAAGTTACCAAATCCCTAGAATAAAATTCTTTCACAGAGTAAAATGGATTCTCAAGCAGAAACTCTTTCAGTTTGGACTTAAAGTAGTTGGGTTTTTGTAGATAACATTTAATTTCTGTTGGTAAGACATTGAATAAGGAAGCTCCAGCAAATGTTATCCCTTTCTGTACAATTGACAGTGATTTGTAATCCTTGTGAATATTATATTTATTCCTAGTACTATGGTTATGTATGTCAGCATTAAGATTGAAGTGTTCAGGATTTTCGACTACAAATGATAGTACGGAGTATAGATACTGTGCTGGCATTGTTAGTACACCCAGGTTTTTAAATAGATTTCTGCACGACGTCTTTGGGCTTGCTCCACATATAGTTCTTGTAGCATCCTTTTGCAATTTAAATACCATCTGTGCTTGTGACGAGTTTCCACAGAATGAGATACCAAAAGTGAGCAGGGAATGAAAATATGCGAATATACTAAGTTTCTGGTTTCTATATTAGCTATTCTAGATATTGTCCTCAGTGAAAATGTTGCAGAATTCAGTTTTTTAAGAAGTTATTGAATATGTTGTTTCCAGTTCAATTTGTTATCTGTATATACACCCAGGAGTTTTGTGAAACTGCTTTCATTGATTGCTTTTCCTTCTGATATCACATTATAGCTGTCCTTTGTTTTATTTTTGTAACAAACTGAAGTAACTGTGTCTTTTCTATATTAAGTATTATTTTTTTGGCATTAAACCACCTGCTAATTTTCTTTATAGCATCATTTGCTGTGTTTTCGAGGTTTTGTGCTGATGGGTCTTTCAACGATATGCTAGTATCATCTGCAAAGAGCACCATGTGTTCATTATCACCAAGTATATGTGGGAGATCATTTACATATATTAAGAACAGCAGAGGGCCAAGAATTGAACCCTGAGGCACACCATTAACTATACCCCATTCTGAGTTTATAACATCTCCTGTATTAGCATTTTTCAGTGATACACATTGCTTTCTATTTTCCAGGTATGATTTAAACCAAAGTCCTGGCTTACCACTAACTCCATAGTAGTCTAATTTACCTAGTAGAATCTTATGATCAACACAGTGAAAAGCCTTAGCCAGATCACAGAATGTACCTAGGGAATTGAATTTTTTATGCATTGATTCCGGTATGTTGTTTACAAAAGCAAAAATTTGCTGAATCTGTTGAAACGCCTTGTCTAAAACCAAACTGTACTTTACTGAGTAGGTCATTCTTTTGTAGATGTGCATACACCCATCTGTACATTGCTTTTTCAAAGATTTTTGAAAATGTTGGTAGAAGTGATATGGGTCTGTAGTTCTCAATCTTTGAGGTATCACCCTTTTTAGAAAGCGGTTTGATTATTGACTTCTTGAGTGAGTCAGGGAAGATACCTTCTTCAAAAGAACTATTGCAAATATGACTAATAACGCTACTAATGCTGGTGTTACATTGTTTCACTACCTCATCATAACCAAATAACTTTTTATTTTTGAGGGATTTAATAATTTTTTCATTTTGACTGGTGGGAAATAGACACATAGGTGCTGTTTTTGGTGACAAGGATTTAAGAATTGCTATAGCATCCATATTCCCAATATATTTTCCTTTTATTTTTTCAGCATCTGTTACGAAGTAGTTATTGAAAGCACTTCCTACATAAGAGGGGTCATTTACAAGTTTATCATTAATGCTTATAGATATAGGATGATACAGTTGTTTCTCTTTTAATAATGTTCCAAACACTTTTTATCTTATTATCTGAACTGCTAATTTCATCGTTTATGGCCAAACGTTTAGCTTCTTTTATTACTTTAGTTAAAATTCTACAGTAAGTGTTGTAATGTTGTCTGAGAAGCATATTATCAGTATTCCTAACTTTTACATTCAATTCCCTTCTATGTCTGCAAGATGTTTTGATACCAACTGTAACCCAATTTTTGTTTACTCGTTTTTGACCAATTGGAGCTAGTTTTGTAGGGAGACACCTTTCGTAAATTTCCAAAAACCTTTGGGGAAAGTAACTGAATTTACTGTTTACCCCTTTTAATTTATAAACAGTGCTCCAGTTCTTATTGAGAAGTTCATCATTTAATGTTTTTATTGAATTGTTCTTTAATGGCCTAACTTTGACAAATCCTTTCTTTTTGTTATTTTCATTTCCCACAAAATCCAAAGTAATTATTTGAGCATTATGGTCTGACAAACCATTTTCGATTGGAACTGTTCCATGTATTTTGAATTTATTGTGCTGTACAAAAATGTTATCAATAATGGTACTACTATCTTTTTGCATTCTAGTTGGGAAATTTACAGTTTGATAGAGATTGAATGATCTAAACATTTCTAGAAGATAATCTGTCTGGTTACATTCTACAGCAAAATTTATGTTGAAGTCTCCACAGAGGATAATTTCCCTTTTAGTTAGTGATAAATTTAATAGAACCGCTTCAAGTTTATTAAAAAATTTACTGAAGTCTCCTGTGGGAGCCCTATAAACTGTCAGCACTATAAGATATTTGTTTTCTGATTCTAACTGTATTGCACAACTTTCAAAATCTTGTTCTATACAGTATTTACTTAGATCTAATGATTTTGTCTCAGCATTTTCTCTTACATATATTGCTGCACCACCCATTCTCATCTCTGACCTGCAATAACATGAAGCTAATCTATATCCAATTCCTCGTTTGGATTTAAACGTGTGTTTTGTTTTTATTCGGAGTAACACGTCTTGCAATTCCGTCTTCACTTGTGGTTATAGGATTGTTTCAATTTTATTATCAAACATTTCAGTAACTGCCTATTTTAGACATTTGCCTTTTCTTGCCTCGAAGCTTGCTTTCACGAAAAACCTGTTTATTTGTATTTGTACCCTACACATATAGGTAGTCCCACGGTTTTACGGCTTCATGGCTGTACGTTCAATGAATGTTTTCAGATTTCTGCATTCTTCTTCAGCTTTACTGTATTACTCATAAGGCCCAATGCTTTTTTCTTGACACATCTCTCGTAGTATTCCCGATCACATCTGTACGCTATTAAGAAAAACGGTGGTATTATAATGTGGCCGGTGAGGATGTTAAAATACTGAGGATATCTCGTATAACTAGCCTGCTTGCAGGCGAAGGTTACATATTAATACCTTTGACAGACGTACCACCGCGTTTAGTTGGTAAGGTGTGCCAATGCGAGAGGCCTGTGATCTATTGTTCAAGAGCCCTAAGTCCCCGCCATCTATTAATTACAAGAAGCTGTATTCAGCTTTGTCTGTAGGTAGACGGCGAGTGCTCTAGTAAAGAGGCTTTGCTAATTATGTTGCGGTTTGTGCGCCGTACTATTATCATTATAAACTGCGATGGAGCTAATGCCCCTTTGGCAATTTTCCTACGCATCTACTTACAATACATATTTATTTTACCTTAAATTCCTTCATAGTCTATAGTATACTATTTATTACCTCCTTAGGTAATTTGTTGCAGTCCGTCATAAATGAAAACTTCATAACCCAAAATCCATGAAATCAATTGATAAGTTACTATCATGGTACTCTCTTCCCTCAACATTCTATTTCTAAATCTTCCACCAATAATTGGGTACACAGACACACACACACACACACACACACACACACACACACACACACACACAAACACACACACACACACAAAGTAAACACTACGTAATATCATAAAGCGCAACAAAGGAACAACTGGACTGGAAACCAAACTTCCTAAGATATGCTGCTGATCTGTGGTGGCGATGAAAGCAATGAGAGGTAATTTAGCAACACTGCATAATTTTATGCTGCTAGATGAGTTTTATTGCAAACCATCTGATGCCGACAAAGAACCAGTGCTCAGGCTGCTTGCACATTTGCCTTTGCAGGAGATATCTCAGTTACAGAGATGTGTGTGGCACCGAATGATAGTAATTCTGTTAAGGCCGAGGAGATGATGGAGTACACTCGAAACTGTTGATTGAATTCCCATATTTTTCATCAACTTCGTACGATGAGGTAAAGTTACAACTCTTCTTAATAGGACAAAAAGTTATAGCAATATTGAAATACATAAGTGTTTTATTTTACTGTCTTTATAAAACAATATTTTACTGTAAAACTTCTACGTTGAATACCACTTACATTCGATTTCAGACTCACCTAATAAATTAGCCCCACTATTACAATAATTTGGAAATTAATTTATTCTAATCAACGTCAATATGTATAGTGTCTCATGCGTAATTACTGCAAATACACTCCTGGAAATTGAAATAGGAACACATTGACGCCGGTGTGTAAGACCCACCATACTTGCTCCGGACACTACGAGAGGGCTGTACAAGCAATGATCAAACGCACGGCACAGCGGACACACCAGGAACAGCAGTGTTGGCCGTTGAAGGGCGCTAGCTGCGCAGCGGTTGGGCACCGCCGCAGTCAGTGTCAGCCAGTTTGCCGTGGCATACGGAGCTCCATCTCAGTCTTTAACACTGGTAGCATGCCGCGACAGCGTGTACGTGAACCGTGCTCAACATGTGGGGCGCGAGGTCTCCACAGTACATCGATGTTGTCGCCAGTGGTCGGCGGAAGGTGCACGTGCCCGTCGACCTGGGTCCGGACAGCAGCGACGCACGGACGCACGCCAAGACCGTCGCATCCTACGCTGTGCCGTAGGGGACCGCACCGCCACTTCCAGGCAAATTAGGGACACTGTTTCTCCTGGGGTATCAGAGAGGACCATTCGCAACCGTCTCCATGAAGCTGGGCTACGGTCCCGCGCACCGTTGGGTCGTCTTCCGCTCACGCCCCAACATCGTGCAGCCCGCCTCCAGTGGTGTCGCGACAGGCGTGTATGGAGGGACGAATGGAGACGTCTCGTCTTCAGTGATGAGAGTCGCTTCTGCCTTGGTGCCAATGATGGTCGTATGCATGTTTGGCGCAGTGCAGGTGAGCGCCACAATCAGGACTGCATACGACCGAGGCACACAGGGCCAACACCCGGCATCGTGGTGTGGGGAGCGATCTCCTACACTGGCCGTACACCTCTGGTGATCGTCGAAGGGACAATGAACAGTGCACGGTACATTCAAACCCATTCATCGAACCCATCGTTCTACCATTCCTAGACCACAAGGGAACATGCTGTTCCAACAGGACAATGCACGTCCACATGTATCCCGTGCCACCCAACGTGCTCTAGAAGGTATAAGTCAACTACCCTGGCCAGCGAGATCTCCGGATCTGTCCCCCATTGAGCATGTTTGGGACTGGATGAAACGTCGTCTCACGCGGTCTGCACGTCCAGCACGAACGCTGGTCCAGCTGAGGCGCCAGGTGGAAATGGCTTGGCATTCCGTTCCACAGGACTACATCCAGCACCTCTACGATCGTCTCCATGGGAGAATTGCAGCCTGCATTGCTGCGAAAGGAGGATATACACGGTACTAGTGCCGACATTATGCATGCTCTGTTGCCTGTGTCTATGTGCCTATGGTTCTGTCTGTGTGATCATGTGTTGTATCTGACCGCAGGAATGTGTATATAAAGTTTCCCATTTCTGGGACAATGAATTCACGGTGTTCTTATTTCAATTTCCAGGAGTGTAGTTTTTTAATTTGCATAACGTCTGCTTGGAGATCTGTTTCGTGAGAAACTGAGCATGCTGAATCTAACGTGCCAGGCACTGTTCCATAGATGCTTTCTCCCAATAAGCGGGTTGTGTATTTTGCGACGTAAATGTAGGTATATATAAGATCTATGTAAAACTATTTATAATTTTTTATCCGAGTTTTTACGAGAGGGGCAATAAATATTGTCAGCGCTAGAGATATTCAGCGTTATCGGGACGCAACAGAATGCAAAATATACCGAGCGTGCGAGGTGGGTGAGCGGTAACGCTCTGGCCTCGCATTCGACAAGACGCGGTTTCGTATCCCCATCCGATCAACTAGGACTGGGTTTTCCATGATTTCCCCGATTACTCTAAGTGATTGCCGGGATAGTTCCTTCAAAAAGCCATGGCCGAATTACTTTCTATTCTCCGCTGCAGTCCCTTCCCGCCTTTAATGACTTCGACGTCGACGAGGCGTAAAGCCAGAAGCAAAATAAAAAAATAATAAATAAATAAAAAAGGCAGTCATTCGGTATTGCCGACACAAGTGAAAAATTAAAACTATGAATATCATTCCCACAACGCGTCATACTTATAGCTACAGATATCGCAATTATCTGGTAACAAGGTTTCTATTGGATGCGCATTCCGCCCCTGTCTTGCCGCTTTAACCTAACCCAGTAATGCTGCGAGGTGCAGGGGACCTACAGTTTAACGTGGAATATCTACCACGGAAGCGTTCTGGCGCACTTCACATTACGCAGCAAGCTGTGCCAGAGATGAATGTCAGGTTAAGAGTTTATGAAAATGACCCAGAGACAGGGATTCAAACCGGGGACCTTTCATTCCCCAGTCAGACACCTTAACCCCTCAGCCAACAGATCGCTACAGATATACTGTTATCATTTTACATATCGGTGACGTGAACTTATAAGATTTTACCCATCCAAAAATTCCCAAATGCGCTTGAGAAGTTTTCATTTCAAAAACTAAAAATCTAACTTATTCCACAACCCGAAGGTTCGTCGAATTATCCCGAAGGAGATGTGTCAAGTTATGGTGTCAGGGGCAGGAAGGTCAATTCCTTTCCTCAGGGGCCTACAGTTTAACGTGGTATCAGAACCATGGAACGTAATTGCGTAGCGCATATAATCAAATAAAACTCCTAAAAGTTCCTGCTCACCACAGGATTTCAACCCGCGACCGGAGAGAGAAACTCTCAGAAGTAAGCACCTTAACCGCTGAGCTACTATGCCACCTTGTTTTGAAGCATACGTGTGATGAGTACTATCAAAATCGGAAAAAAACTCTGGGTTTGTATAAACAATGTTTACAGAAATTACGGTGAGGTGGAAGGGTGGGGGGAGGGGAAGAAGGAGAGGGTTTAGATTTTTGTAAATCAATCGTAAACAGTATTTTTCTATTTGTTTCAAAGTATACGTATGCAAAGTTCCATCAAAATCGGATAAAAACTGTGTGTTTGTATGAAGAGCATTGGCAAAAAACAAACAAAGATTCATTTTTATATGTTAAATACAAGTATATTTTCACTGCTGTCCAAGCGCAACACGTCACTGCTGCTATTACAACATGTTGGTGACGCGAACTTATAAGATTTTACCCATCCAAAAAGCATCAAACACGCAAATCATACGCGGAATACCTCATAGCATGTGGCTGACGGGAAGTCGCGGACTCATCGATTTACCCCCGTTCAAACTTCTCCTAACGCTGCGTATAGAAGTTTTCACTTAGACATATAGGTGTGAATTGTGGACAGCTGGGTCTGTGGCTGGCCTTCGCTAGAGAGGGAGAGCGGCACACATGCAGCGTGGTCTAGAAATAATGTACCATACTGTATAAATTTGAGTGGTTGTATATTAATGGGAATAAAATGGAATATAAAGTGCTTCGTCTAACCAATTAGAATTACTATCAGTACGATATCTTTTAAATCAGATTCCAGTCAGCACTTCTTCTTATTCACATTTCAAAACATTTTTGCGGTCGGCTGTCTTGATGAGTTTTATTTATCGGTGGCAAAGTCAAATCTGTAGCTTTGGTATTATTCCCGCAAGCCCGTGTTGGCGCCAACTATATTATACCGACTGCCAGGTCATACATACTAATTTGGGAAGTGAATCTGTCTGTGAGTGGTTAGTGTACTTTTTGTTTGTGAGGCGGGGATTAGTCACGGCCTCAGCTTTCGACTTGATGGCCGTGAAAAACCTTGTGCCCGGTCCCATTGTAACTTCTCGAATCACTGGGCCACACTGTTGGGTAGATTCAGGTTGGTACTACCACAAGGAAATGTTGGTTGAAATTAATATTCTGCAATCTTTCGTGGCAAAATTTCTCAACTGATTTGGCCCACAATAACGAGGAACGGCTCGTATTTCCAGCCTCTTCTTAAGGTCCTATACGATCATCAGCCTATTCGCTATTACAGTGTGGTAGCTGTGGATGGTGACGTAAGCCTCAGGCCTAAGACACACAATGAGAATTTACTTTTTTTTTGCTAGGTATCATACTTAGTCAATAAATCACGAATTTTGTAGCATTTGTTGCTTCGCTTCAGCAACTTCCTCCTGCTTTGATGTCCTGAAGCTTGCACACGTATTGCTATTTCCTTGTTTGTTCATTCCGATGTCTACATCTAACAAGGGGAGGGCACGACCTTGGGATTTTATTTTGGGATGAGACTTTGCGTAATAATTGTACCTCTTTAGGATGTTTACCTCCTGCAATCGTAAGACGCAACGCTCAATAGATTACGAGAAAACGGCATTTAAAAATTCAAGCCCAGCTTATATACTAGTGAAATTCCGATCAGAGTAGCGGCGCAACAGCCCAGCAAGTAATGAGCCTGCGTCATGCCTGGGCGCTCTGGGTTCGAATCTAGATTTGGTCTATTATTTTTTTAAATTTTTTTTCAATTTTATATCAACTACCCTTTAACTTAAAATACTATAAAACTATAATAGTTACAATATTTTATTGTTTAAAATACACTATTACGAATGATTATAATAATAATATTTATTCATAAGTAAAAAACTTTCATTGTGTTTTTTATTATTGATTTTATTTAATTTGTTTATTACAAATGTGAGCAGGGATGATAATCATCATAAAAACATTTAAAAACAATAAATTTTTTACCATCGAGCACAATTAATGAAAGCCGAATTTTTACTAGAACAACGGTAATATCGAAAGTAAAACTTATAACACTGTTAATAAAATAAAATAATTGATTAAAAAAACATAAAAACCGCCTTCAAAAAAAAGCACTAAAAATTTTAAAATAACTTTATTCCTTACTTAGGAGAAAGTAAATCTAAATGGACAATATTTTACATTACTGTCATTGAAATTTTTCATTAATTAGTTATTTTTGTGCCGGTGCCAGCTGTCACATCACGAAGATCGAATTACTGAACATCTTTTGGTGTTAGAGGCGAAACGGGGAGTACGAAAAAAATTCCCAATATTTTACAGCATGTCTTGAGGCAGATAGTATTATTGCCGCAGCAGTTCCCATTTTGCGAACTTCCTGGTAGCTCAGAGATTAAAGCGCTTGGTTTCAAAGATGAATTCTGTCTTTATATACCACAACAACTTCCAGAACGGGGTGAATTGGGTGTTGTGCTAAGGAATGTCAGTTTACATTTTGGTCAAGGTATCATAACATCTGTTAAAGCTGCTGGTCGATAACAGAAACGTGTAACATGTGGGGTTACATACCACATACAGAAATCTGTCTCGGGAATATATCTGTTTGCTATGGCATCACACAGAAAATATAGATTTTTAATTGGTTTTCACGACGTGAAAGCTTGGAATACAAGTTGAAATCTGAAGTACATGTTGAGACGTTATGACACATGTATTATAAATATTATGCCATGACTTAAAAATAGCTTAATTCATTTTGACGGGATTTTTGACTGTGGATTTTTGTAAAGAACATTGGAAATTAAAAGGGGTGAGGGTAAAGGGAAAGAGGGATTTGGCTTTTGTATACCAAATGTAGAATGCCTTTTCTGATTGATTTAAAGTATACGCATGTAAATTTCTGTTGATGTCAGATAAAACTGTAGGTATGTATAAAAAACAATTAAGGGGTGTGGAGACGAAGAGTAGTTTGGTTTTTGTAAAGCTAGTGAGGGCAGTATTTTTCTCTTTGTTTTAAAGTATACATGTGCAGTGTTCCATGGGTATCTATAAAGAACATTGGAAATTAGGTGGGGTGGGGGTAGAAGGGAAGAGGGGTTGGGCTTCTGCAACCTAATTTAAACACAATTGTTCCGTATGTTTTAAAGTATACGTGTGCAAATTTCTTTCAGAGTCGGATAGAAACTGTAGATAAAAGGATGGAACGGAAGGAGCGGAGTTTGGACTCTCGAAACCAAATGTAGACAGTATTTTTCTATTTGTTTTGCAGTATACATGTGCATACTTCCTTCAAACTCAGAAAGAAATGGTAGCTTTGTATAAAGAACATTGAAAGTAATTAAAGGGGTAGAAAGGGGCATAGGGTTTGCGTTTTTGTGAAAGTTATGTGGACAGTATTTTTCTTTTTCTATTTGTTTTAAAGTATACGCATGCGAAGTTCCACCGAATCGGATTAAAATGTGGGTTTTGCACAAATATTAAAGGAAAGGGAGCTAGGGTTGTTTTTTTTTTTTTTAAAATTGTCAGAAATCTTATCCATAAAAAAAAACAAATATATATGTGCCAACTTTTATAAAGATCGGTCAAATGGTGTCGCCGGTAGCTTTCTAAAAAGAAATTGACAATAATCAAGGGGGTGTGAACGGGGAGAGGGGTTCAGTTTTTGCAAACTCTCTTTGTTTTATAGTAAAAATTTGCTGAGTTCTGTCTAAACCTGATAAATACTGTGGTAGTGTATAAAAATTAAGTGGGTTTAATAGGGAGAGGGGGTGGTTTTTAGATCTTTTGGTCAGATACCAACTTCATAAAAAAATACATAGAAGCATCAACTATCATGGTAATCGGCCACCGATCGTGACTGTAGCTTTTTATAAATAACATTGACAAAAGTTAATGAGGTTGAAGGAGGGAAAGGGGTTGAGATTTGGAAAACAATGTTGACAGGATTTTTCTCTTTGTTTTAAAGTATACATGGGCAAAGTTCAACAAAAATCAGATAAGAAATGTAGATTTCTATAAAATTAAGGAGTGTAAAGGGAGACATGGGGTGTCTTTTTATTTATTTATTTAATTTTTTTAGTCAGAAACCTTCTCCATGAAAAATTACATGTATGTGCCAACTTTAATGGAGACCAGTTAAATGGTGTCGACTGTAGCTTTGTATAAAGAGCATTGGTAAAAATTTAGGGGGTGGATAGGGGGAGAGGGCTTCAGTTTTTTCAAACCAAAAGTTGACAGTATTTTTCTCTTTATTTTTGACTATACATGTCCAAAGTTTCATCGAAATCGGATAAAAAATGTGGGTTTGTAAAAAATTAAGGGGTGTAAAGGGGAGAGGGGTGGTTTTTATTTATTTACTTTTTGGTCAGATTCTCCATGAAAAATTACATGTATTTGCCAACTTTGTTGATAATCGGTCAAACGGTGTCTAGTGTAGCTTTTCATGAAGAACATTGACAATAATTAAAGGGGTGGAAGGAGGGAGGTGGTTGAGCTTTGGCAGACCACATGTTGACAAGAATTTTCTCTTTGTTTTATAGAATACATGGGCAAAGTTCAATAAAAATCAGATAAGAAATGTAGGTTTCTATAAAATTAAGGGGTATAAAGGGGAGAGGGGTGGTTTTTATTTTTATTTTTTTGGCCCGAAACCTTCTCCATGAAAGACTACATGTAATTGCCAACTTTAATGGAGATCAGTTAAATGGTATCGACTGTAGCTTTGAATAAAGAAAATTGGCAAAAATTAAGGGGGTGGATAGGGGGAGAAGGGTTCAGTTTTTTAAACAAAAAGTTGACAGTATTTTTCTCTTTATTTTTGGCTATATATGTCCAAAGTTTCTCCGAGATCGAATAAAAAATGTGGATTTGTATAAAAATTAAGGGGTGGAAGGGGGTAGAAGGGGTGGTTTCTCAATGAAATTCATATGGGACCACTTTGGAGGTATACCCTATCCACTAAAAAAATTTCATTTAAATCGGTTCAAAATTGGCGAAGATATCGCTGAACATACGTACATACAAAAAAAAAAAAAAAAAAAAAAAAAAAAAAAAAACAACAGATGAATTGAGAACCTCCTCCTTTTTTTTGAAGTCGGTTAATAACTTAAAATTTAATTATATTTAAAGAATTTTGTAACTATTATAGTTTTTAAAGTATTTTAAGTAAGTTATAGGGTAGTTAATATACTCATATTATGATTTAAAATTTGAAATTCAAATTAAATAATCAATAACATTGAATAAAAACTTATTTAATTGTAAAAACAGAAAAATAAAAATGATTAGATGGAATCGAGATTCGAAACCGTAGTGCCCAGGCAAGACGCAGGCTTGTTACTATCTGGGCTGTTGCGCTGCAAGCCTGACCGGGATTTACTAGTACCTATATAAACTGGGCTTGAATTTTTAAAGGCCATTTTTCCGAATCTATAGAGCGTTGCGTCTTACGATTGCAGGAGGTAAACATCCTAAAGGGGTACAATTATTACGCAAAGTCTCTTCCCAAAATAAAATCCCAAGGTCGTGCCCTCCCCTTGTAACATACTGGATCGCATCGCAGTTGACTCTACTTCCTCAGGTACGGGTCCGAAATAGATTTTAACGTTTAATTTATTACGAACGGAATCGCGTTTCACATCTCCGTTTCGTTCCTCGAAACTTCACATCGTTTTTTCCTTGCTCCTGCAACAACATCTGCCGCAAATACAGACGTCCAGGAAAACAGGCAGCTTCGGTTATTCGCAATGAATATTAACAAAATCCAACATTAGTTGATAATAAACTCTTTGTTAAGCTCTTATTGGCTAGCAAATTTTGCATTCCTTAATTGAGAAGTGGTTACTCAGTCATCATTTGCAATATAAATTAGTGTTTCACACAAAGTTTTGTACCGAGATTTATGCATGGAATTGCCACGTCCACTTCTCTCTTGTGTCCGTTTAATTTCAGCAGAGTTCCTTCTCTTGGTCTCAATACATTCGAATTCTTGTTGGACTCTTCGTTAGATTTTCAGTTTCTGAAGTATTTTTTTTTTTTTTTTTTTTTTTTTTTTTTTTTTTTTTTTTTTACTTATGGTTTTACGCCTAATCGAAGTCGAGGTCATTAGAGGCGGGAAAGGACTGGGAACAAGGAACGGGAAGGAATTCGGCCATGGCCTTTCGTTGGAAGCATCCCGGCATTTACGTGGAGTGATTTGGAGAATCCGTGGAAAACACAAATCTTGATGCCCGGACGGGGTTTCGAACCACCGTCCACCCAAATTCGGGGCCAGAGCGTTAACCACTCACCCACCACGCTCGGTATGGAGTAATGTTGTGTAGTATGTAGTAGAAAAATCGATCAGACCATATGGATGAATACGCACCAACTATAACAAATATACCCACCAATGTGGTTGCTGGATGTGGGAGGTGCAACGGGACCAGGTTCGAACCCAGGACACTGCGACCCGGCAGTCCTGATGTGAATGCTATGATGGTCCCGAATTTCCGTCTCATAAACTGATCATCTTACAAACAAAATACATCTGCCATGAGAGAACATAAGACAGATGGCAGCACGAAAGCTGTTCCCCATTAGAATCGGTTCCTTCCGCCAAGAGGAAAGGTGACCAATCCAACAGTGAAGCCAGCGTTGTGATTACGCTTCACATACATAGAAATTCACGATGATCAGGTCTTAGCAGTTCATGATTGAAAAAAAAGTAAATTGACAGTCACTGGGAACTGCAGACAGAAATGAAAACTTAAAGCCATGAATATCATACGCGCAACAAGTCATACTTATAGCTACAGATATGCTAAATAATAATAATTCTGTGTAATCGTAACTACTTGGTGACAGGGTTTCTATTGGCTGCGCATTCCGCCCCTGTCTTAGCCGTTTAAACTTAATCCGGTCGGTAGTGCTACAAGGTACAGGGGACCTACAGTTTAACGTGGAATCCGAACCACGGAAGCAATCTGGCGTACTTCACATGGCACAGCAATCTCTCCAGAAGTGAAGGTTGCGTTAAGGGTGTATAACCGCCCCCCCCCACCCTCCCCGAGACAGGGATTTGAACCGGGGACCTTGTATTTCCCAGTCAGACACCTTAACCACTGAGCCACCAAACCGCCACAGATAGACTTTTAACATTAGTATTTCGGTGACGCGAAACCATAAGATTTTACCCATCCAAAAATAGCCCAACGCGTCTAAAGAAGTTTTTACTTCAAAAAATAAAATTCTCAGTTCTCAACCTGCAGGTTAGTCGAATCTTGCCGAAGGAGATGTGTCAAGCTACCATGTCAGAGGCAGGAAGGCCAATTCCTTTCTTCAGGGGCCTACAGTTTAACGTGATTTCAGAACCATGGAACGTCCCGGCGTAGCTCATACAATCAAATACAATTCCAGAACATTCGTGCTCACCACGGGATTTAAAGCCGCGACCGGAGAGAGAAACTTTCGGAAGTAAGCGCCTTAACCGCTGAGCTGCCAGACCGCCTATACGCGTGCTAAGAACTATCGGAATCAGATAAAAACTGCGGGTTTGTATGAACAGCGTTGACAGAAATTAAGGTGAGTGGGGAAAGGAGGCGAGGGTTTAAGTTTTTGTAAATAAAACGTAGACAGTGTTTTTCTATTCGCTTCAAAGTATATGTATACACTGCGTATGTTTGTATGAAGAACAATGGCAAAAAAAACTAACATTCATTTTGATATATTAAATACGAGTATAATCCACACTTTCACTGCTGTCCAAGCGTAACACGTCATACTTACAGCTACAGATGTACTGTTAACCTTAGCATGTTAGCGATACGAACTAATGATTTTAACCATCCATAAAGCGTCCAACGCACGTATCATATGCGCAACACGTCGTAGTGCTACGTCATAGCATGTCGATGACGGGAAGTCGCGAACTCAAACCCCCGTTCAAACATCGCCAAAGCGCTTATAGAAGTTTGAAATTAAAAAATACGTAATAATTGACGTAACTAAAGGCAAATTAAATCATTTGGGTTGTTTAAGCGGAAGCTGAGTTACGGGTACAGTGTGGACCCCTGGCTTAGCTCCAGCGGGGCCGGTGTAGCTGTCCAGCCCACTCTTCAAGTTTCTCAACTCGCGAGGCAAAGCCTAATGCGTCGCAGCAAACGATCTACGGAATTCGCTGGCCTCGACGTTCAACGCTTGTAGTTTAAAAGCAAATATGTTCAGTCGAATCACTGTGGTATTCTGAGAAAATATTCTCACTGATAATTGACTTACTTCATCTCATATTTATATTTTGCTGCGCACTGTACTCTTTGGGGCTTTGAGTTCCTATTCCTGCATATTTTCCTCAACAGCTACACTGGCATCAATTTTCAGTAATTTTGGAGTTACGCTATTCATTCGTTCAATATTACTACCGCTTATTAATCTGACTGGAGATCGATAGGTCCCCGGTTCGAATCCCTGTCTCGGCTTGGATTTTCGTAAGTCCTTAATCCAAGTTTCACCTCTGGCACAGCTTACTGTGCAATGTAATGTACGCCAGTACGCTTCCTTGGATCTGATTCCATGTTAAACTGCAGGTCCCCTCTAGTGATAATAACCCTAGTTGCAATACTATCTGTAAACATCCACAGCCAAACAAAGGCTTAACGTGGTCCTAGTTGGCCCAGATGAACATACATACGTACATCCTACCACTTATTTATGTCAACTCCACTCGTGGTACCTTAGGTAACATGCAGATTGCTTTATCCAGATTAGTAACATAGTTCATGATGATGCAAAGTTCAAAATGATAAATTTTCGAATTATTGTCTATGTATGTGCATCTCGCAAAAACTATTGAACGAATTGGAATGAACATTCGCGTAGTGGTAACTAAAATCACCAGTTAATGTACAGGGTTTTTATTATTTACTCAGAAACAAAGTTCTCAACTATACATTTACCATAGCCGCAGGTTATTGAATGTTTCCCTATGTATGTGTGCCTCCCGCAAGAACCAGTGACTGAATTATGTAATCGGTTGAACTGTATGATACTTTTTATCCCTTTCGTCAGTGAAACAGAGGCCTAAATCGTAAATTTTGGAATTTTTGTATGCTTGTGCATGCATAAAAATAAAACCAACCATTTAAATGATGGCTTATATCACGCTAGTGATATTTTACGTCATGTTTTGAAGTGTCATCAACACCTTGAGGAATAAACATAAAACGCTCTTCTAAATTAATTTTTACGGAATACAATCTATCCATTTAATATTTTCTGTCTCAGGTCTTCTTGTAGTCTTTAATTTTTACAACGATTAGCGCTATATACGTGATGACGTGTATAAATACTGATGGATTTTGTATTTGCTCGTACACACGCCAGGCAGCACCACTTCCGATATTGCTTGCAGAGAAGACATGTCAAAAATACTGAAGGGACATCAACAACCATACAATATTCCGAATTAGTTCCAGTTTCAAGAGGTGGTAGAAACAAGTAATGCGAACAAACGTGTTTTAAACATTTGTCTTGATATTCAGTCCGAAGGTTGGTTGGACCCTCCCAAAGAAAGTATCTCAGCCTACTATTCGAGATAGGGGGCCAGTTCTTTATTTCTGACCTAACCGAAGCTCGTAATCCTACCGGCTAAATGTGACCTACAGTTTAACGTGGAATATAAACCAGGGAAACTTTCTGGCGTCTTCACATTACACAGTAAGCTGTGCCAGAGGTGAGGGTCGGGTTTTGATCTGTTGAAATTATTACTCATCCGTGCAATTCAAACTATGTACACATACTAAATTAAAAATTTAATAAAATGTGTCTTGTTCCCGTTTCACTTAGAACTCCTGGCAGCGCCTCTACAGTGGCTACAGCTAAACCTGGTATTGCCGAGCGGTGCTAGAACCTTCGGGTTAGATAAATTCAGAGGGGAAGGGACAATTGATAGTCTCAAGAGTTTATTGACAGCCTTCAGTCACAACTATTATACAGCCGAACAACTTGAGATACCTTTAAGGCCCGAAAGATAGAAAATACTGTACAATAAGTTCAGCTTACTTTGTGAGTGGTGAGAGCCAGTGCGGCCAGCCAGCGCAGTCCAGTGGTAAGCACTAATTCCGTGGGTCGAGCGATCTGTCTGTATCCCCCAGTCACTGGCTTATATGCGTACATTACCACGCACTGACTGGGGTAAATTTGCGTTAAAACAGTGACTGATGTAATTGGGTCGCCGGCTTGCCGCAATTCACTGGCTGGCATGCGAAAAATGTAATTGTTTTATATCAGAGGGATCTGAAGTGTAATAATGTGGTAGTATGGCTGCGCGACCGAGCGTGGTGGGTGAGTGGTTAAACTCTGGCCTCGCATTCGGGAGGACGCCGGTTCGAATCTGGATCGTGGCATCCAGATTTGGGTGTTCCATGGTTTCCGAAAATCACTACAGGCGAATGCCGCAATGCTTCCTTCAAAAAGTCCATGGCCGAATTCCTTCCCGTTCCTTGTCCCCAGTCCCATCCCCCCTCTAATGTCCTCGACGTCGACGAGGCGTGAAACCATAAGTAAAAAGAAGTATGGCTGCGCGCCTTAGGGAGTTATTGTGGTACAAGGTTGGAGTCCTGGTCCCCACGTATCAGCCGTCCTGCAGTCATCAAGGCAAAAGCTAGTGGGATGGTCCCCAATTTCCCACTCATTAACTACACATTTCACAAACAAATACACACGTATCACCCACAGAACATAATTATATGTTTATGAGATAGATGGCAACACAACATTCCTAAATAGTGAAATGCACCGGATTTGACAAATCCTGTTCTGTCAGCGGAAGGCCACATGTCCTCCCACTCTCACAATTACACGCCAGTCACCTGTGCACATGTGCCGTGCTCCGCTGGGACCAATATGAATATATGCAGGGTGTTAAAAAAGCGTAAAATTTTTTAGGAGGTGATAGTATGCATCAAAATAAGACAAACATGTATGATAAATATTGGGTCGCAAACGCATACTTTCGAAGTTAATAACAGATCAGCAACGCATGTCTCAGCCCTTCGGCGTAAGGAATCACGCACTCTTATGGTTTTCCCTGTACGTGATGACGTACAGGACCAACCAAGACAGTTTCAAGGAGTCCCTGATTCCTTACGCCGAAGGACGGTCGTCACATTGCGGCACTGTTATTAACTCCGAAAGTTTGCATTTGCGACTAAATGTTTAGCAGACATTTTTGTATTATTTTCATGCATACTACCACCTCTTAAAGTATTTTACACTTTTTTTAACGCCGTGTCTATAGTAAATCTTTTACATTGTCTATAGATTAATGAAAGGAGATGAATATCAAAGGACACTCACGAAGACTGACGATTCACAAGATTTTGTTGGAATGGACTATTAAAGATTCTTACCATAGACTTCGTATTATGAAAGAACACGACAGCAAAGTTGGAACGCTGCTGGTTCTTATATATACATCAACAATCACATTTACGGAACTCTCATCATAAATGGTGCGAGTTCCCCTACTTTTTCTTGTGTTGTTCAGATTATTGTTGGTCTTCTTGAGTAAAGGAAATAAATTCAGCTTAATTTTAAAATTACTTTTACCTGTGTTCCTAGAAATAAATCGAATTATGATCTTAGTTGCCGTTAAATAAATGTCTTGAAATTTGCTCTATATGAGATTGTGAACAGATAAATAATTTTTTCCCCTGTGATTGCTGAAAGTTACTGTATTTACTTGCTTATACCTGGACACGATAATTTCCATATTTTCTTTTTGTTCAGTTTTTAACAGTATTGATCCATTTACTGTTTTGTGATTCCTTATAACTTGAGTTTGCAAGTGTGTTTATTAGATTTTTCACCATGAGGTCTGCTGTTCTCTGTTATACCTGTATACAGTTTCCCACGGTAAGGAATCTCCCAATATTGTGGAACGATCCGTAAGTAGTCGAAAATAGTCATTTAAATTACTTCACAGAGTTTTGGAATTTTCTAATCTGGCATCAGGTGATTGATGGAATCAGCCCATCTAGAATGTTGTCTCACCTTTACCCATGTTAAATCGCAAATAAGAATCTACTTCTATCTTATTACGTACGATATTCCTGCTTGCCGTTATAAATATGCCACCTTCTGTGGAATGTAAACTATCATTTCCAAAACGTTCGATGTAGTATTAAAGATTTACGGTGGTTTTTCTACGACTATCAGATTTATGCCCCTGTTATAATTACGAAATCCACAGGGGAAGTAACCGGATTCAGTTTTGGCATCTTGTTACTGATGATTTCACAGTCAACTTGTTTCATGATATTCTCTTGAGGTATGCTTGACGCTCTGTATTCCACGTGAATGTACTTCGGCCGGTTCCCTAGTGTACGTCAGCTCTATTGGCCCAGCTGTAGTCTCTAATTCAGTACATCCATGCCACTCTGAGGTCGAAAATCTGAATCTTGAACTTCGTTAACTTTGTCGACACCACTGATCGTAGATGGACCTTTCTCGCCAGCCGATGAAAGTAAGACATGAGATAACTGGATGTTAGGAACCATTTCCCACAATTACAGACAGTAAACTATAAATCTATTCATATAATAAAACCGTAAAGGAGAAAATTCGTCACATTTAAAACATTTTAAATGAGATTGGGATACTATTAATAACCAATAGAGAAGGAATCAACCTTTCTTGAATTTGTGTTTAATTACCTGCAAATTAGGATGTACGGGATTCACGCAAAAACTAAAGGTCAGATTTTGATGGTGTTCCGTTTAATATACAGCACGTGGAAATACGAGTAAAACAGGGCATGTTTTAATTTGATGTGGTGTCTTGGTGCTGGTAAATTTAAGATAATGTTTTGTTTAACTCGATTCACTACTGGTATAATTTTGCCGGTGTTTTTTTCGATTCATGTACAGCACGTGGACACATGGGCAGAAAAAGCTTTGTTTTATTTTGATGAACGAAGAGAAGCTGAGGAATTAAAATAAAAGTTCCCACAAATTAGTATCCATTAAAAGTAAGTTACATCTTACAGTCGAAATGTTTATCGTAATTTCAGTGCTCTAGTGGTGTCATATTATTAGGAGAAATAAAGTTACGGTTTGTCGTGGAGACCGTTCATCCAAAAAGAATTGCTGTTCAGTGAGCCACAGGGACCGTTTATCATAGAGCTCCTGATAAAGTTTACTCAGATTGTTTTTTTTACTTGATTTTGGCTTTACGTCTTGTCGACGGAGAAGAAATTCGAGCATGGCAATTTGAAGGAAGTGGAGTGATTTGGAGAAACAATAGAAATCCAAAATTTGGACTGCCCGACGGGAATTCGAACATGCGTCGTCCCGAAAGCGAGGCTCACCAACCACGAAATCTACGCGAACGAATTGTAGGCAACCACTAGTGTAAAATAAATAAAATCACTTGCGACCAATTGATTACCAGTTTTCTGTCAGCTTCTGAGATATTCATACGTGTTACCTACCTTGATTTCACACTCAACAAAGTGTGCGGAGTAGTTGGTACTTTTCCATTCCATCACCTACGTTAACGTCAAGTTTTAAGCCTGTTGCTTCTTCAGAAATTAATCCCAGAGGGTTTTTCTTGATAGATGGTTGTGGCTTCTGCCCTGTAGCTAATCTTGGAAGTGCCTACTGCCGGAGAGACTGAGGTTGAAAAGTGTAACACAAGATTTGTCTTTGTTGTAGGTTTAGACAGTAAAATGTTACCAACAGACAACAGGTACTAGATTACATTTGTAGTTTTAGTATTAAATGATATGCTATGGAATTTTTACTTCCCCGTAAGACACAAATGAGCTTTTCAACTTGTTGTCATCTTCGATATTTTATTGTTTCTCTTAATTTTAATCTGCATGCTCACGTACAATATTTGTTTGTTTAATGTTGATTTACCTCGTATTTACTAGGCTTACAATAACCCTTAAACTTGTGCTTTCTGAGTACTCCAGAGGTTGCGGATGATGTTAAGCTGTTGTTTAGAATTCTTTGTGTACTGTAGACTCTCAGACGTACTTATCCAGACAAAGTATGGCCACGAGCGTAAATGGAACTTACAGGCGTCAAAGCAGTAAAGAGTGCAGAAAAATTACTTTGTATGCTAATATTTCTAGCCAGCGCAACGAAGAGAAGATAAAAAATAATCATACGTCGTCATTTAAAAAAAATTAAACTATCAGATTGCTCAAAAACATCTTAACTCACAGGATGAATATTGTTGGTGATAATAATGCAAAATAGAAAAGTTTTCTTAAATCTCTTTAACAGACATAATTAAGAGTTAAAATACTTCTTCTCAAATAACGGGTGTACTGATGTTTCCCTAAGCTCAAAAATCTATTATAAATTGAGAAATATCAAGTATACCCATGATATTAAAGCAGTTTACCAGACTGAGTTTACTAGTAACAAATAAAGATTTTGATAATATGTATATAAATATATAATACAATGGAGTTGCCTGTCTCGCATAACAAATGGGTCGAATATTTTCCTGAATTATGTCGAGATTTTATAGATTGATTTTTTATCGTCCAATCAAGCTAGGTGCTTCTGACTATTAAAAATAAATAGGGATTTTTTTTCCTATGTCTATAACTCTTTTAACATGTACAGTGGGTAATTAAAGTAGAATTACGGAAACTTTTTTCTCAGATTTTAGTATTAATAATACGCGAAAGAAATGGACCAACTACGCATTTTATAACGAGAATAGCAAATATATATTAAAAAAATATTGCCAACACTCTTCAGTATACAATTCATATAAAGAAGATTGGATATAAGAAAAATGAAACTTTTGGAAACGATTTTTTGGGAACTAAGAACGGTGTTCGTAAATTCCTCAATACTTTGAAGAATTTGTGATGAATTTCTCATTTTATCAAAATTTGGTTTCAGGATGTGATATATGGTAATCTATATCGGTATATGGGATATTGTTCATTAGATGCTGTTTGGACTGTAATCACATTAATGAGGCCAATCCATAGACGCTTGGGAATATTATCTATGCTGAGTAGACATACATTGCAGTGGCACTGTTAGCTATTTAAGTCAGGGTTTTAGCATCACTATTGTATGTTTTTTAATATCAGACGTGGGGTTATGAAATCGATTGAGTAAGTACTATGATCACTGCATGAAGATTTGGTGAAAAGGTTTTAAATGGTCGATTTGTCAATTACGTGAATGAAACAAATCCTTGTGAAAAGGAACTGTAACGCTGTTACAAGCAAAATAAAATATCATAACTGAGCGTGATGGATGAGTGGTAACGCATTCTGGTCGACGCAGTTTTGGATCCCCATCCGGCCTTCCATATCTCGGTTTTCCTTGGTTTCTCGAAATTACTCGAGGCGAATGTCTGGCTGAAATCCTCCAAGTTCTTAACCCCAGACCTTTCCCGCCTCTAATGACCTCGACGTCGACGAGGAGTAAGGCCTTTGGGGGAAAAAATCATACATGTTTGAAGACGATATATGAAGTAAAACAATCTAGATAAGCGCGAACTGTATTTACAGAACCTAAATGCGTTTTTCATGTTCTAGTTGCAAACTGACATTTAAAAACTAGTTTTAGGGGCAGAAGGAACATCGGTGTAAAGATAGACATATTTCAACTAGAAATGATTACAATTGCAGTCGTTTTACTGGGAAAACTAGAAGGAGATTGTACTGTATATGCAACTAACTGTAAAGGGGCTTTCCACAGTTACGATCAACTATTTCAGAAACACTATTTTACTTCACAGCTTAATTAATTTCGCCACAAACGTTAATTAAAAGTACTGTCATGCGAGCCATGTGTCAGCATGAAACGTTTAAGGCACTTGGTATATTATGGAGTTGCCTGGATGTGAAGTATTAATCTAATTCACTCTACACGAAATTCAACGATATCTGTAAATTCAATAAGTGAATGAAGTTTTTCTCGGTGGTTTATTTGAATAAAACTTTTTTTCGCGATACTAGCTGAGTGAGTTTTGCGAGAAAGTTTTTCTCATGCATAAACTAAATTTAAGTTCATCCTACCTTTATACAGTCGTTACAGCATATTTATAAATAAATGATTCGTTATTATTGCTTCGCGCTTTACAACTCGTCGCCGTCTTTGTCAATAGGGCTAAGGGTGGATGGAGGGAAGGAACAGGAAGGAATTCGTCCATGGAAACATCCCATTCGCCTGATGTGATTTCGGTAAACCATGGAAAAGCCAAATCCATATGGCTGGATGGAGATTTGAATTAAATCTCTGGGTTTAATATTTTCTTGTATTGAGTTTAGTGATAAACTATACTCACTTTCTAATTCATTCATATCTGTAGATTTACAGATTCTTAGAAGTATTATTTTTACCGTAAAAGAGGTATATGGTGAAGCAAGTCTAAATATTACTTTCAAAAAGCTTTGTGCAGAGACAGTTACTGGATGAGGTAATAGTTTACTTTGTCAGTGTTAGGCAGATTGATTCTATTAGTCAGTTCTTTTGATATTACTTGCGGTTTAAGTTAAGTTGAGATGAAATGTGAGTACTTTAAATATTCCTTGGCAACCATCTGCTTTTTGTGGCCAGACGTTGCTTAGTTTGACTCACTTAGCATACGTTTCACGCACGATTTTAAAACCTAATACAGTACTTCTCTTTCGCGATGTGATCACTATATAAGTTTCTTTACATGGCTAGTAATACAATATTGGTTGCTGCACTACGATGCCAAATGTACTGTTGACCTAGTAGATGTGTTTCTAATTTTATTCCTTTTTGAGACTAACTCGTAGCTGAATGTTGGCTGGACACTTTCAATCACTAATCATCCAATCACTAATCATCCAATCACGAAATTTAGAATTATAGCTACCCTGAAAGTTCGAACATAAAGTCATTTTAACTTCCAGATATAACACGCCTCTTCCTAATAAATCAAACTTACTGGTTAACGATATCAAACTAGTAAAACCATTTCTGCAATAAATTGATAGAAACATTTAGAGAGATAACTTCAATCAGGCGTTAAGCCATAAGCAAAAAATAACAATAAAAGAAATAAAAGAGATAAAGAAAGTAGCATAGCTAATACAGATATTATTAATGAAGTTGGAGACGTGGGATTTAAAATGATAAAGAAAAAATAAAATGAATTACTCTGATCAGTATAGGGACAGAAATATATTAATAAGGGCAGAAACTAATCCTTCTCAAACGAGAATAGAGAAGCAAAAACGTGATAGAGGTATTTAGAATAAGCGTAAACATTTCCAGAAGAAAACCTAACGAGGTGTATTCTGAATCATACACAGTAAGAGTGGAGTAAATCTCAGATGCAGATCAAGGAGTAGAGAAGAATTCCGTTATAATTACGCATGTTGTCC
Organism: Vandiemenella viatica; assembly: GCA_031002005.1. NCBI lineage: Eukaryota > Metazoa > Arthropoda > Insecta > Orthoptera > Morabidae > Vandiemenella > Vandiemenella viatica. The sequence goes on from CM061921.1 coordinate 360,941,740, forward strand.
AAGGAAAGAATGATGTCAAAGCTATACAAGGACTAGCGACATCTAATGTAGCCAGGTCCCAGACATGAGTTTCTAATTCTGTATGTTCTGATTACTACATTGTGAGAAATACATAAAAAAATAGAAGCTTGTTAAATATGAAACAATAGGAAGACATTAAAAATAAGTACGAAATGTATATGTTTTGTGAGAGAGTGGACTAACGGAAGTATCTACCCTAACGCAGATGAGATCGTGTGCCTCCTTTTGGGACAGTCAAATTAATTAATTTAATGGAGGTAAAGAAGAAATTGACTGGGGTAAGTTATGGAGCATCAAACAGTAAAACTGAACATAATGGTTGAGTAGCTGTGTGGCGTAATTAATAATGGAAGATCTCAAGGAGGAGACAATAATTGGACCATATAATGGAGGAAGTAGATATTAATGGCTATGTGAAAATAAAGAAATTACCATGAGATAAGGAACACCGAGGCGTTGCTGTCGACGGAAGCTAATTGAAAAATTCACGACTGACATATTTCAGAATGACAGCAAAGAAATATTGCTACCAGCAACATTCGTATCTCGGAATGACCGTGAAAATAAGATAAGAGAAATCAGGGCCAGAACCGATTCTTTTCTGTATTCATTTTTTCCACTAGCGATTAGGGAATGGAATAGAAAGGATTTACCGGGGGAGTAAACTTAAAATCCGACAGGAGTAGCTTTCGATAAAGCTCTCAGGCCATCCTGATCTGGGTTTTCCCGGATCACTCCACGCGAATGCTGGGATGGTTCCTCACAATAGTCCATGGGCGCCTCCTGCCATGTCCCGTATATCCCTTCCAAAATATTACTCTTTCGGATAGGTGCAATGCACCCTCTGCCACACACTTTTAGTGAATCGCAGAGTAATAGTAATAGAAACGACGTCAGTTGTATTCTACCATCAGAGACACTAAAAATATTTGAGTGTTCATTGTCTCTGGTAGCGGTCGCTTTGCATGTCTGAGGTACCCCACAAACGGCCAATGATATGAATTTTCTTCTACCTCGTATTATTTACAGCTCTCATACAATTACAAAAGCAAAATATTTCACTGTTTGAAACTCGAACATTAAGTTATCAATGATACAAGAATGTTTAACTTTCAGATTATCTTAAACAATACATACAATAAAACTGTAAAAGTCTGTACATTTGAGATGTGTAATAACCTACAGGGAAGGAGTCAATTGTGTTTTAAATTTTTGTGTGCCAGTTTGCCTTCAAGTTGTAATGAACAAGATTCACACAAAAATACAGGTCGTATTTCTGTATGGTTTTGTTTAATTTGGAGCTGAGGTGATGCGGATGAAATGGGTATACTTGGTATCGATTTAATAAAAAAATATTCGGATTTTAATGCTGTTTTGGTTAATGTGCAGCCCGTCGTCACAGGGTATGTTTATTTTTGATGTTACGATGAAAAAATGAGAAATGTAGGATAATTTAGAGTGAACGCGGTTCACGCCGAAACGACGGTGCGACTAATACAGGGAATGTTTTCATTTTGATGCCATTTCGGAAAGCTGAGAAATTTAACATGTTAGTACGATTTTTCGTTGAACGTAATTCACGTAAAAACTACTAATACAGTTTCAATTAAGCTACAGTCCGCGATCCAGCAGGTAAAATTGTATTTGATTCATTTGGATAAAAGGTTGAAAAAATTGTGAAAATTATGGAAAATCTATAAATTCGTAGCTCAGTCGTGGGAGGGGGTGGGGGTGTTTGGGTAGAATGCTACGCTGAGATGCATGGGGGGGGGAGGAGGTTCCGAGGCAAGCCAAGTAGCTTTTTATTCATACTAAAATAAGGTACAGAAAACACAACAGCGTGTGAATAATTATTTCCGTCATTTAATTATCTCCGTATATAATTTACGATGGTCTAACAAGAGAAAACAGTACAAAATGTCTTCTGGAATCAATAGGAAAGAAAGCTACGTGCCACGTGGGGGGGGGGGGGGGGGTAGAGACATAAGCCACGTGAGGCTACGTGGGAGGGATAGCGGATTAGCGGGTTCACAGGAGGCCAAAATGGAGCTACGTGGTTTATGGACGCTCCTTTAGCATAATTTTTCGTTGTCCGCTATTCGGATAATAAATACTTGTCGGATTTTAGAGGGGTTCTGATTAATGTATAGCCCATGGTCCCTCTGGTAAAATGATGCGAAATCGTAAAGCTGATAAACTTAAGATTATTTTTAACTGAATGCAAAATATCGCAAAAACCACCGGTCGGATTTTGATGAAGTTTCGACTCGTGCACAGCCCGTTGTTCAGAGGTATAACAGGTTGACTATCATTGTTATGTGATATTGTTAAGCTGATTAATTTCGGCTAATGGTTTCCTGAACGCGTTTCATGCAATAACTTCTGTTTTGATTTTAATACGGTTTCAATTAATATGCAGCCCGAGGCGGCGCTGATAAAATTTATCGAATTAGCATCATTTCTGGTTGAACGCTATTCACAAAAAATACTTGTCGGATTTTGATGGTGTTTGGATTAGTGTACAGCTCATCGTCACGTGGGTAAAACAGCACATATTTCATACTGATGTGACGTCAAAAAAAATGAGTAATTTTGATAATTTTTCGTTTCAAGCGATTGTCAACAAAACTGCAGGTTGGATTTTTGTGGACTTTAGACCGTGGTGAGTGGTGACGAGTGTAAAATAGGGAATGTTTTATTTTGCTGCGATTTCGAATTGCTGAGGAATTTACCTTCTATGTTAATATTAAATGCAGTTCAGGCAAAACCTACTGGTCGGATTTTGATGATGTTTCGGTTAATTTACAGCCTGTGACCTCACTCGTAAAATAGGGTATGCGTCAGTTTGATATTACGTGGAAAATCTGAGTAATTTAAGATAAGATTTTCGTTAACTGTGATTAACGTAAAAATAGTCGGATTATAATTGGGTTCTGATTGATTTATAGGTCGTGGTCTCACTGATAAAGTAAGGTATGTTTAATTTTGATGGGAAATCGTAAGGTTCATAAATTGAAGATGATTTTAAGTTAAGCGAAAGTTAAGCAACAATCTTGGATTTTGATGGAGTTTTGATTAATGTACAGCGAGTGGTCCCGCCCCTAAAGTTGGATAACTTTTATTTCCTTATGATGTTGTAAACCTGATTAATTTCAGATATTTTTTCGCAGAACGCGATTCACGGAAAAACTATTTGTCAGGTTTTGATGGGATTCCTTTTACTATTCAGATCGTGGTCCAATGAGTAGAGGATGGTATTTTTTATTTTATTTTGGTGTCATTTCCAAAAGCTAGGAAGTTAAAATAATATGGTTCGCAAATTAGAATCCTATTTAAGATTAGTTCTCTCTGTAGAAATGTACGAGAGTTATCAAAAGATTTGGAGGGATGAAGCAACAGTTTTTTATGGAGACCGTTCATGAAAAAAGACACAGGACCGTGGAATGTTTACTAGTGTCATTCTGAAAGTCGTAAGCAACATGTTTTAACAATCTTAATTTATTTTTATTTTTCTCAATGGCTTTCAGCATCTTAGGCCAGCTCGATGGATTTTTTCCAGCTAATTAGACACACCACAGGACGGACATGACATTCACAGACACAACACTTAAACACCCATGTCCACGGCTGGTCTCGAACCGGCGACCTTAGGCACGCAACTTAATTTATCTTTCATATTAATTTATAATTTTAAGCCAAACCAAGAACATCATCGTAATCTACACACTTTTCTTTCTCTTTTGAAAATAGTCTCCCTGTTTTTTGCACACATTTCTGCAAGTTTGAGAATACCCTTACGACAGATCTCCGTTACAGCAGACTTTGACGCACTGCTTGCCACGTCTCGTAGCGTTGGCTTCTGATCCAGAACGACGATAGTCGGGACTGTAGGGAGGATGTGGAAGATTTTGCCACCCAAATGTCCTGATCTTCTCCATAGTGGCTTGAGCAGTATGCGGATGTACATTATCCTGTTGAAGCATGATCTTCTTTCCAAACCTTTCCATAGCCTAAGCTTAGAATTATTTGTTGCACTGCAGTATGCCCCACTGCAACTTTTGTAGCGATGTCATTCACAGCGATACGTCTGTTTGTCTTCTCTAAGGTCCGCGCTCACTAGGGTGGGCCTCATCGCGTCGCATCGCATCGCAGAAATGCGTCAGCAATCGCTTAACACTGATTCTAATGGGGTAACGCACACCACAGGCGGGTCGAGTCGGGGCGGGGCGGGCCGCGTCGCGTCGCATTGGCGGATCGCTTAATGGTTGCATTAACTCTTTCCTTGTTGCGTTCCATGCAGGCTGTTCGAGGACGCCGCCTACGACGCTCATCTCAGATGCTTGTGTTCCCATCTTTGAAATGATTCACCCATCTCCTAACACTGCTGGTAAACATCTTCATATGCACGTTGAAGACTGAGGTGTATTTCAGTAGCTGATTTTTTCACTTTAACGAGTAATTCAATAGCAGCACGCATTCGAAACGAATCATTGCTGTCCGGCATTTTTTTAATATTGCATGTGGTCACGTGGTAGCAACAAACAACGTTACAATCTGACAACACGTCGGGTACAGACTGTGATTTACGACCCTGCTGTCATTTAGTTACATTGTTGAAATATTCATGATTTATAATGAGTTGCTCATTATTTTCGGTATGACCCTCGCATATTGGTTTTAGATAATGATGTCTACAATCACAGTCCACGTCGAGGAAGTTGCTGGCAACTGATGGTTTAAAAATAAATTACTTACATCCTAAGATTATATTTAGTTTTTATTGACCCAATATTTTTACTTTTTTCTTATAGCTTTATGCCTTGTTGACGTCATGGTCATTGGAGGTGGGAAAGGACTGCGGGCAAGGAACTGTAAAAGTAATTGTGTTTCTGGACGTTATGTCGTTTTGGCAAACACTGTAGGGATGATACAATCCGTTGTCTTCATCACCGATCCTATTGCCTTACGGAGTTTTGAAGTAGACTACTATCACCATTACTGGTATCATTATAAAATTGACATTTCTGGTAAAGTCTTTGCATGAACGCCTCACATCCATCATAGTGAGCGAAATATATCGGAAATCAGCGAACAGTTCATTTATACATTTGGTTCGGTATACTATTAGCTTTACATAAAATTACATTCTGGCAGAATGAACGAACATCTCTAACTAAATGGTTAAAAATATCGGACCGATCGTGGGGTCTCAGCGGTAACGCATGAGCTTGGTATTTGGGAGGACGTGGGTTCGAATCTCGTTCCGGCCATACAGATTTTGATGTTCCATGGTTTTCCGAAATCACTCCAGGCGAATGCCGGATTAGTTCCTTCACAAGGCCCGGGCCGAATACCTTCCCGTCCCTAACCTCCTTCCGTAGACGTAGATGTCGAAGAGACAAAAAACGAGAAAAAAACCCCTCCTTTCCATTCCTTGTCCTCAGTCCACTCTTGTCTCGGAGTAGTCACAGGTGCTGCCTGATTTTTACTCGTAATGTTTTACACCGCACTTCCAGTCCAGCCGCAGCTTCTTCAGTAGCGTGGAAAACAAAACTTTTTATTTCCTCACAAAAAACAAGTGCCGGTTATTAATACAGTTATATTGACATTTTTTAGTGTCAATTGAATTGTTTATTTTTGAAAGGGCACAAGTACAATTTTCAATAGAAATCAAGTGTTTTTTGTATTAGAATTAAAGAAGTGTAGGCCTATTCAGTGTTTAAAAGGCGCTGACTCAACTCTGTACAGTGATACAGAGAATTTAAATCGTCGTTTGTTATTGAAAAGGCTCAATTCCTGGACTGTGTTGTCTCAGGAGATGTTTAATATTGCAAACTAAATACTATTACGGTTTCTTAAAGTCTACTTGTGTTTTTCCATTGCCATGTGTACCTTATAAACAAGCAGACTTTTCATAAAAATTTAAAAAAATCCAGTGACTTTCCTCAGTTTTTGTTATTGAAATAGTACATATCCTGGAGACAAGAAGTCAGATAAAAAGCCCAAAATGTGTACTATTTATCTCAAATATTTTTCGAACCAGTATTTTCCTATGCTTAATCAAATTCAGTATTAAAATGATGGTTATCATCATTTTTAAAGACTTATTAAGTTTTATCTGATTCCTGTAAAATTTTAAAATATGGATATAAGCTCTTTTAAAATCAAACTATTCAATTACAGGACCCTTGTAATTCAAGTTGTATGACAGGAAACGTTGAGAATTTATCTACTGGGCAATTGAGCATGTGATGTGCTCTGTGCACTGAACCTACAAAAATCATGGGATAGAAAGATACAAATACCATCACCTTAGAAAAAACTTTATAAATGTGCCGTACTTTCATTTCTATTCTCGCCGAGTCTTGTGAAAGGTTTTATGACTTGATTATGGTCACATTACATGAATTAACAGACTTGCAACCCGGTATAGTAGTTAGCGCTAGACTCATGGGGCATACCATTTCGGAAATTGTTCGTGAATTCAGCGTTCCTCGATCCACAGTATCAAGAGGGTGCAGTAAATATGGAATTTCCGGCATTCCCTTGCTCTATGGAAAACACACTGACCGACCACATTTAGTTAATGACCGAGACCAGCAACGTCTGCGTCGTGATGTCAGTGTTGACACAGGCCAGTCTGCGTCAAAGAACAGCAACACTCAATGTCCGTTTGGACAGTGCAACGAAATATGCGTTGATGGGATATGGCAGCAGATGACCGACCCGAGTGCCTCTGCTAACAAAACACCATACGATGAAGCGCCTCTCTCGGTTCGTTAACATATCATTTGGAGCCTAAATGACTGGAAAAGGTTGCGTGGTCAGATGAGTCACGATTCCAGTTGGTAAGAGCTGATGGTAGTGTTCGAGTGTGCTCAGAGCACATGAGGTCATGGAACAGGCTGTCAACAAGACACTGTACAAGCTCCATCTTCTAGGGCAACAACGTGCCATGTCACCGGGCCAAAAATCGATCACGACTGGTTTGAGAAACATTATGCACAATTGCAGCGAATGATTTTTCCAGACACTGATTAAATCGAACATATCTGGGACACGATCGAAAGGTCATTTCGTGCACAACGTCCTGCTCCGGCAATATTTTCACAATTAGGGAGCGTCCATAAACCACGTAGCTCCATTTTCGCCTCCTGCGAACCCCCTCCTTCCCACGTAGCGCAGCCTTTCAGTCAACCCCTCCCCCCTCTATCCTGAGCCACGTAGTTTATGGACACCTGTAGAGGCAACATATCTGAAAGTTTTTCAGGAGACTTCCCACTTGTTGAGTCATTGCCATCTTGGGTTGCTGCAATTCGCAGGGAAAAAGGGGGTCCGCGTATTCTTAGGAGGAATTTCATGAATTCTGGCACTTTAGTGTACATCTTCCTAATAATCGTTCAAATTAGCTTGAGTTTTTTCTGTGAAAATCTTAGGTATCACCTGCACTTACCCATTACAACACACGTGTTCTTTCATAGTTCACTGCTTTGGCAGTTTTTCCTTTCCACTATACCCCGCATTAAGAAGATAAGCAATACTTTATGTTAAAATCGTTTAATTTTTTCCACAAACTTTTATATTCACCTATCATCTACAAACCATCGTTTACATGTAGTATAAAGTGATTTCACTCTACTTTATAACGTCCATCCGTCCCTTCCATAAGCTGTTATACTTCATACATACAGCATTCGAAATGTTTCATTTCAAGTTGGAGTTACTCTCTGAAAGTAATAAGGTTTCTCGTTTCGAAGAGGCCTGATGTAGTTTTGACTCCTCTTTTATCATAGGTCAGTGACTTTACTTTTAACTTATAAGTAAAAACTCCGTTATTACTTCAATTGATACTGTCAAATTTTAACATCTGTTCTGTCTCCACTGTCGTCAATTCTGCTTCAGTTAACGGATCCCATTGGCCTCTACCTAGTCAAAATTTCGCTCTCTTATTAGTACTTTGTACACGCTGTTTACTAATTTCTATGTGTCTTCTGTTTTAACTGCTGAAAGATTATACAAAACCTATTTTCCTTTCATATGCTTGTATACCATGATTATGCTGCACCAGAAGCTCGTATCTGCAATATAGACATAATCTCAACCTCTAGTGTGGTTCCGCGTGTTAAGGTGCTACCCCACTGGATCGGGGAGATTCAGAAGTTCAGCAGGATTCTCGGATCCCCGTATCAGAAACCTTGTTTAGGCGGTTTCTAGCTAATACCTTGGCGAATACTGAGACGGTGCCGAGTCTTTCACCGAGACTGGTGGGTGGGAGCTTAACGCTCTGGCCTCGCATTCCGGACGACGGCGGTTCGAATCCCCGTCTGAGCATCCGGATTTGGGTTTTCCATGGCTTCCCCAAATCACTCCAGGCGAATACCGAGATGCTTCCTTCAAAAGGCCATGGCCGAATTCCTTACCGTTCCTTGTTCCCAGTCCTTTCCCGCCTCTGATGACCTCGACGTCGACGAGGTGTAGAGCCATAAGAAAATAAAACCCGAAACTTCGACTCATAAGCTACAATTTTTACAAAAAAACACACTTATCATACAAAACACTAGTTGGATGTTTCGGAAACAGGTGGCAACACACCAGAGCAACAAATCTTCTGACTTATCGCCTCGTCGTCTCTGAGGTCATTAGAGGCGGGAATGGAGTGAGGGCAAGAAATGGGGAGGTATTCGGCCATGGCATTTTGAAGGAACCATTACGGCATTAGCCTGGAGTGATTTGGGGAAACCATTGAAAACCCAAATCTGGATGGCCGGACCAGGACTTGAAACCGCGTCCTCCTGAAATCCGGGCCAGGGCGTTACCGCTTACCCACCACGCTCGGTAAATCTTGTTCTAATTATGGTAACGCATCTAGCCTCGCATTCCGGAGGACGCGGGTTCGAATCCCCGTTCGGCCATCCAGATTTTGCTGTTACATAGTTTCTCGAATTCACTCCAGGAAAATGCCAGGATGATTCCTTCGAAAGGCCATGATTGAGTTCCTTTCGACTCCTTGACTCCAGTCACTTACCGGCTCTAACATATACGAGGCGCAAAATTCTAACTATGGTGGGTGCTCCTTCCCTCCCCCCCCTTCGTCAATAATATTAGCTACCTTTGCAAACAGGTATTACATAGTGGTTTGTAACGAGAGGGGCAAAAATAGGTATAATTCAGTGCCTTGGGCTATCGTTCTATCGCTTGCTGTACTGAGGCGGGGGCAAGGAGTAAGACCCCGGGAAGTCGTGGTTAGTTGACATCAAATAGTGGTGTATAATTCATAGTCCATTGAAACTGTTTCTTCTAGCAACAAACCTCTGGGCCACACGAAAATGCACGTGAAGAAGTAGAAAATATGCTAAATTTTCGTGTATTTAGATAGCTTAATGTTTCTCGCGGTAGTTTTATTTCAAAAGACTTATTTCAGATCCAATTTTTCAAAGCTCCGTCGAATTCTGCATTTCATATGATTGAGGATAATAACCTGATATGGTGGGAATCATTAAACTGGTACATCGTTTCCACGCGATACTGAGCAGCGCGAGTTTGTCGAAGCGTATCGTAGTTCTCAGTTTACATACGCAGCAAATTGATTGAGGTTCAGTTGCAAACTCATGTCCCTGCATATCTGCAAATAGCTTCAAGGGAACTGCAATTGGCGAACTACACACAGTCGAGGATGAAAGCCGAGGTTTCGGGTGGCGGGTTCTGATGTGGACTTCACCGTCAAGTTTATATCAATGAGGAACGTTTCGTTAGTGCGCAAATAAATTTTTGTATAGTTTGGTGGAACATTGAGAAGTAGTTCGGTTGCATTTCAGTGACGTGTGATGTTAACATAAGCCACCTAATAATACTTGTCTATAATTGCTAGGAAGCGTTTGTTTAAACACGATAGATGGGTTTGTAGCAGCCGATGGTGTAAAACAAGGTTATCGAGAACACACACGGAGAAAAGTGATTATTAAAAACTTGAGACAAACTTAAGTTTTAGTGAAATAACAGCTCAAAAAACAACTTTTTCCTCAACGTAGAGTAAATGAAGTCTATTGTTTTTATCATACTCTAACTTGCTTTCTTTTTCTCTTGCTTCTGGATTTACGCCACGTCAACAACCAGAGTCGGGAAAGAAGTGGGGAAAGGAATCAGAAGGAATTACGCCATGGCCGTTTGAAGGAACCATCCCTGCACTCGCTCAGAGCGAATTGGGGAAACCATGTAAAACCCAAATCTATATGGCCGGACGGGGATTCGAACCCACGTCATCCCGGCTCACCCACCAAGCTCGGTGTAGTTGTTTTCGGCAACCTCAGACATTCCACGAGCGATTATGCAGTATTTTTATAAAAATGTACCCGATCTATCCAACTCACCCCAGCGATTGTGGGAGATAACAAAAAAAGAAAGGAAAGAAACATGCGGCTATGCTGCGAATATCGTGCACGAAGAGGAATGAATAATATAATGGCAAGAAAACTTAACATAAGCAAACTGGTAACAGTAGTGAACGAATGCACAGTGAAACTTTAAACCGACGAAAAGTCGATGTGACTGAAATTGCTGAAAAAATTGCAGAAATTAATGATCAAAACCTGAAATAGTGTATATCGTAGCAATACGTACAAAAAAAGCTCTATAAAATGTAATACCAGATATGTGCAGTTGGCACAATTTGTAACTAAAATGCCGATACCTCCTCGGGATTCCACCTTTGCAAGTTCTTATGATTAAGGCAATGTTAAAATTGATTATAAGCTGACTCACGTGATGGGTTGCAGAGTATAAGGCACCAGAAATGAACTAAAATTAAACTGTACGTGCCAAGAAAATGATAAGAAAAAATTTATGGTACAGTGGAATTTTTGTTCTTTGTCATTTCAGGTGGAGAGCAGTTGGGAAAAGGAACTAGAATAATAAATAATAATTCCGTGTGCTCGTAATGACCTGGTGACAGGGTTTCTATAGGCTGCGCATTCCGCCCCTGCCGTAGCCACCTTAAAGTAACCCAGTAATCCTACCGGGTACAGGGGACCTACAGTTTAACGCGGAATCCGAACCACGGAAGCGTTCTAGCGTACTTCACAGCACACAAAAAGCTGAGCCACAGGTGAAGGTAGGGTTAAGAGCCATTGAAAATTCCCGCCGAGTCAGGAATTTGAACCGGGCACCTTTCGAACCCCAGTTACCTTGACCACTGAGCCACCAGATCTCTCTTAGGAAGTAGAGGAATTCCGCCATGGAAATTGGAGGAAACATCCCTGCATTCGCCTGAAGTGGTGTTGGGAGACCACGACTAACTGAAATATTGATGTCCGGACTGGAATTCGAACCCATGTCCTCCAAAATGCGAGGCCCTATGGAAGTGATAGGATAGAGCTACAAGTAGATTTTTCCTATCCGAGATAAAAGTTTCCAACGAGTAATTTTGTTACAGCGCTTTATCTGACGTAGTCATATTTTAATCTGAAATGGATGAATTTTTTGAGGTCACCCAAAGATATTTAATCAGTAGGCAAGACAGCATGGGACCATTCAGTCAGCATGTAACTGAATCTGCTTACACCAAGTAGAATCCGTAAAAGCAACAGACGTATCCTACTGATAGGTTTTACCATATTAATAAATAAGAATGAGTTGTGCGAGACAAAAAAATATTAAAGAACCATACTCATTATGAAAACTGAGCACTGTGTTATCAGAAATAAAAACATCAGTGCAATACTAATGTGCCGGAATTATGCAAACTGTTCAATTTTTTGTTAGTATCACGCAGAGCTCTTTCATGTCGAGGAATTTCGTAAGCAATACCACTGCGTGTTCATGATTCGGACTTAGCTCGCGCACATGAAGTTGTCTTAGAATAGCACTATCGACCGTCTCAGAGGCGACGGAGTACTCTCACTAAAGGAGGAGCAATACAATAGGTTCCCCAGTCCGTGAAACTCTAATACTGCACACTGTGTTCTTGATACACTGAAAGGTTAGCACAATATCGCATAAGCTTTCAATGCGCTTTCAGTTGGCAGGAAATATGGTGTTCCACCCTTTCTACACAAAACTATCTTGTTTATTTTTCGCTCATTCTGAAGTCCTAATTGTAACTATTCATAGTATAGATAACTATGTACGTTCTCGCGGCGGCAATGCTTCATAAAAACTTCTCGGGTTTCAAGCCGCGTCAAAATTGAGCCGTCTGGCGACGTTTCGGAAGTTTGCACTGCTTTCATTGTCAAGCCCCCGCTTAACATAGTATACTATTAATTCTTTGGAACTTTTATTTTTAGTATCTCCTATTACTGTCAACCTTGCTACACCTCACCACGACGTTCGTACGTTTCCATTCTATTCATATTTTTAAAACGGACATTAGTCAAAATTTCCCTCCAAATAGTTTATTGCTGCTATTCAGTAATTACCCTTATGGTTTTATTTCGTGGATTGCTTCGTCAGAATACAACTAGAATGTAATTTGCAACGGATTAACTAATACAGGAGGCTGACCCTTACGTTAGTGTGCTGGTGTTTCAAGCCATTTTATTTTTATGGTAATTATTTGTTTGAATTTTAAGCAACACTTCTTTCACATTTAAACACCCTATTCCTCTAAGGGGTTTTTAAAATAAAAAATTCGATATCTTATAAGCTATTTAAATATTTTCATTTCAAATATGAAGTCCTTCTAATTCTAATGTCATAATTCACAATTTGTATCCAGATTGATTGGTAGTTATGTAATGTCTCCTCCATTTTCCATTGAATTATTCAGTGTGTTATAATATTTAACAGTTTTTTAGCATCTCAGTTGAATCCCATTATGCATTAGTTTTCATATTTTTCACCTTGTGTATTATTTTAGAATGCGAAGATGATTGGTTTTTTAATATTGGCCAGTAACTTAACTGTATAGCAAGTTAATGACACGTGTACGAATAATCGCTTCATTCTTTCTTTTAAAAAAGCTTCATAAACTCTACGGCAGTAATCAATTTTAAATTAAAATTTTTTCAAAAAGTTATTGAAGTCTCTCCTTATAACAACGGGATCTCCCGTCTCATTAACAATAGTCATTTTTCCCCAACACTTCGATTTCTGATTGTCCCCGTGCTATATGCCTGCTCTTCCTTCTGGGCTTAAAAGAAGCTTTTATAACCTCCATTGATACTCAAAGATCTTCCTAAATATCACGTATAATCTACTTATATCCATTTCGTGTTCTGCTTCTTCAAAATGGCTTTGCAGACACCGTATTTCCTAAAACACCGGTACTGCTATCTTCCTATTAGCGTAATTCCTCCCTTCTTTGCCTTTTGTTGCCTAGCCCTGACTGCAGGGTATCAGTTCTTATCTTCCCTTTTAAGAATTATGTGCACTGCAATTTTGTTAGCTATTTATTTAATTCTATCTCTGCGCCGAATTAAATATTTGCCTGTTCACTGCCATTCGTTTCTAGCTTAATACGAATACATGGATACTATGAAATTGAATTGCATCATAGAAAATAGAAAATTGTAGCTGTTCATCGATGGTGGGCTTGCATTGTTTCTAAAATTTCTGAAGAGCTCATTGAAGAAAACTCCATAGCATATTTTACTTTATTTGTAAGTCAGACAAACGTGAGCTCTAAAACTTGCGGCTTCTCAGCTGTCTATTACTAACCAAATACAATCGCCTATAAACAATTGCATCAAACCAGTCGAAAGAGTGACGACAGCAATATATATATATATATATATATATAAACAACAAAAAGAAAATTAAATTGTTTAAAAACTCTATGAAAGACAATAGCGTACCACGTCCGAATCAACGTAATCAACAACGCACTGCAGAGTGGTTTGCAATGTGTGCACCACCACCTCTGCCACCCTGCCGGCACCACCAGGAGTCGAACTGGCTTACCTCATATCAGCGCCGGACACCATCAGGGTTCAGCCAACGGGACGGGCTTCACAAAAATATTTCTTCTTTAAAAACGTTTCGTAGACATACTAACCCTTTACACAACACTTAAAATTGATCGTCCCCCACGCAACAGGTTTATTTTTAATATTTAGACAGATAAAAGTGTTTTTATTCAAGTTGCTAACGATAGTATTACATTGCATGGTGGACGTCGACGCCTCATCACAGAACGTGGAGGTAGCAGGGTTTCCAGCTCTGTTAAGCAGGATATGGGGCGATTTGTGGTAGATCTGACGCCAGAGTACACAACTGGTGCAGGCACAATTGTTTCGGACCACACCGTTAGTGCATGTTGATGAACATGGGGCTTCGTAGTCGACGGCTCATAAGTGTTCCCACCTTGGCCCAATTACATCGTCAATTACTATGCAATGGGCACAAGTTCATCGAGATTGAATATTAGAGCTATGGAAACGTGCCACCTGGCAGGATAAATCACGTTTCTTGTTACACCAGATCGACGGTCGTGTTCGGATATCTCGTATTTCAGGAAAACAGCTGTTCAAAACATGCACCGCGCAATAGACGTTGGTTGGTAGGGGCAATATTATGATGTGGGTGCGATTCAAATGGGCCTCCATGGCACCTGTGGTAGTTATCGAAGGCACCATGACAGCTGTGGACTACGTGAAAATTATTGCAGATTACCTGCAGCCCTTCTTGTTTCATATCTTTATCGAGCGTTCTGGTGGCTCAGTGGTTAAGAGGTCTGACCGGAGTTCGTAAGGTCCCCGGTTCGAATCCATTTATCGGCGGGGAGTTTCAAAGACACTTTACCAGACCTTCACATTTTGCACAGCTTGCTGTGTAATGTGAAGTACGTTAGAACGCTTCGGTGGATCGGATTCTAAGTTAAACTGTAGGTCACCTGTACCCGGCAGGATTGCCGGGATAGGTTAAGGCGGCTACGACAGTCGCGGAATACTCAGCCAATAGAAACTCTGTCACTAGGTCGTTACGACCACACGGAATTATAACTATTTGTCTTTCACGATGGCGATAGCATCTTCCAGCATGATAATTGTCTGTGTCGCAAAGCTAGAATCGTGGTACAGTGGCTTGTGGAGGATGATAGTGAACTAATTTTGTTGTCTTAGCTACCAAATTCCCCTGATCTCTTCCGGATAGATCACATCTGGGACGCTATCCGGCTCCATCTCCGAGCGCACAAACCACGGTCCAATAATTTAAGGGAATTGCGAGACCTGTACGTAGATGTCTTGTGCCAGATACCTTCGAAAACCTACCAAAGACTTGTCGAATCTATGCCACACCCGAAGCTGCCATATTGCGTTACAAAGGCTGATCAAGACGCTACTAAGCAGGTTGTCGTTATGCTTTGGCTCGTCAGTGTAATTTGTATGTTTCAAAAAAGATTTTATTTTGATGTATTTTGCAATACATTAATACCGTTTTGTTGAAAGTTATTTTAATTCAGAGTGCATTGCATCCTCGTTGATTAAGAGATAGAAGGTATAGTAAATTTGATTGGAACTGAACGATTGCACCAGCGGCGCTTGAGCTGCAACTCTGAAGGCACGACCGCTACCTAATCTGATTACATAGTTTTGTGACAAACAACTGCTGTCCACCTAGCACATTCATATACATTGAGGACATTACTCAGCTCTCTAAACTACAGCAGAATTAAACACTCATCCATCACATCATCTACAATAACAATTAACATCATTAAACATACCACAAAGCTAACAGGAAACTATTTCAGCTTGTCTTACCCAGGGGCGTAGCTACTATGGGGCTAGGCGGTGCAGTGCACCGGGGCCCTCACGCTCATGGGGCCCCCAAGCATACCTCAAGGGGCCCCTAAGCGCACCTCTCCGTCGTCTAAGGGTCCCCTGAGAACACAGGAGCCCCTCACTAAGGGCCCTCGCTGCTCAGGGGGCCCCAACCACTGCTCAGGGGCCCCTAAAGAACAATTCAAGGGCCCCCATCCTCGGTTCAGGGGGCCCCTACCAGCACACAAAGCAAAAAAGGGTCGCCCATCTGGCCTGAGGGCCCAAAATAAATTTTTTGCACCGGGGCCCTTGTTGACCTAGCTCCGCCACTGGTCTTACCTCTGGAGCTTTCACGGATGGCAAACACCCTTCACTGTAACCTTCGACACTTGTTAACCGCGCATAGCACGCACTTTGAACGCTGGTTTCCATTGTTTGATGGTCTGTAGACGCGCCTGTAGACGATCAAATTTATTTGACAAATTTGTTGGTGAAACTTCATCTAACAATAGCGCAAACAAAAGATCACACAAATTTGTCAAACTTGCCTGTAGATTCCTTATCGGAGCGTGACGCGTGCCACAATCTGTACTAATATTATAAATGCCAAAGTACCTCTGTCTGTCTGTTTGCTACGTTTCCCGGGATAAACGGCTTACATAATCGCAATGAAATATGACAAGGAGATGCGATTTGACATTAGGATGGACATAGGATACTTTTCTCTGTATAAAGAGTACTTATAGTCATGTCATTTTGAAAAATTACTTAACGGCGATAGACAGAGGCATAGGATGTTTAAGTCTCTGTAGTACTTTCCAGTACAGCGGTCTGGTAGCTCAATGGTAAATACGCTTGCTTACTATTGTTTGGAGCGTGGTATCCAGTTAAAATACCGATGGAAATAAAGATTTTTAAGAATTGTTTTTGATCGTATGAGCCCCGCCTGGACGGTTAGTTGTTTGAATTCCATGATAAACTGTAATTCCCACAAATTTAGGAGTGTAATGCGTGGCAAATCGTAGGCGGTGCAACAACGCCGTACGTGTACACTTCTTAAGGCTATGTTGATGCCTCAGGCTTGGTTTCTCTTGCAGTCAATCTGTGTGTGATCTGCATTAATAATACAGGGCGTTCGCCGGAAAACGCTACCCTCCCAGTCTGTTGCCGTCGGCAACTTGCTCGGTCAGTGGAGCCAGCAGTTCCGCCAACCGGCACCGTGAATCACCGCACTGTTTAACACCTCCGCTGCCCCAACAGTGCATTGCAGTGACCCTTACATTGTTAAGAACGGTTTCTTTGCATTGTAGATAGTTTGTGACTTCAGTCTCTTATTAATCAGTGTTGTGAATAAACGTTTCTTTGCGGTTTGGCTGGTTTGGGGCTTCATACTCTTATTAATCTGTACCGTGTTTGAGTGTGAGTATAATTATGGTACGTTACAGTTTGCAACAAAGAATATTTCTCTACGATACATATGTGAAGAAGAAGTCGTTTAAAAAGTGTTGAAGTAAATTTCGTCGCGAATTCCTGGCGCTTTACTGCCAGTTAAATCAACAATTCTGCGTCTGGTTAAAAAAGTAAGAGAAACGGGTTCATTTTTTAACAAAAAGAGACTGTCGGTCAACCGTATTCTCACAGAGGAGAAAATTAACGATATCGCTTTTCGACTAGAACAGTCACCCAAAAAATCATTAAGTCAGTTAGGGCAGCGTGTGTCTCGAAATATGTTCAGAAGATGTGAAATGTGCATTACACAAGAGGGTCAACACTTCCAGGATCTTTTATAAGGTAAGCTAATGAATTACGCCACATTTAAATGCTTAGCACACAAGTTTATGAAGCGTAATTATTATGAAATAGTCCGCGGCCGACGGTCGAACAATGCCGGAAACTGAGCGCTCGCTCGCCGGGAGCAGTTTCTTCCTTGTAGCGCTAACAGTGGGTTGCGTTTCCCGGCGAACGCCCTGTATTATAAATGCGGATGTAACTTTCTGTCTTATTGACGACTAAATGGCTATGCTGATATTGATGTTTGACAACGAAATGCTTTGTATCTGCAGGATGGAGACATAATATATATATATATATATATATATATATATATATATATATATATATATATATATATCTTTCTTAGTATGAATAATAGTTTTAGTCATGAAATTTTGAGAACTCATTGATTGGTGATAGACAGACGGATGCATGTGTTACTCCGTAATGTTACTTCGGTTGCTCCAGCTGTGCTTCTCGTTCAGTTTTAATAGTGTATGAACTGTTAGTAAATTTCGTTTAGAGACAAAATTTATTATTTAGTATATATGCCGCTTTTCTCTACATTGTACTATTATTTTGTGTCTGCCTAAAAGTTTCTGGCACCAGTTTATTTTGTATTTTTTTTGACATGCCTTGCAAGTGTAAACCTGACCTAGGGTGTAGCTCTAGCAGAGGAGCAAGAACAGCTTAAGTTACTAAAACCCAAGAATCTCATGCTCATAGTGAAGAAAGAAGAGAAGACATAGCTGAAATAAAGCCGGCCTCCCATATACCCGCACCTTAATTTGTTTTTCAGTTTTTAAGTATGTTGTAAAATGAGACAGGTTCAACGGTAGACTGATATAGTGATGGCTTTCGCGTCAAATTATGCCGACCGGGAACAAAACTCTGAATGAACTACGCCCTTGGCATCGAAAAAGCAAATCATCATTGTTTTGATGGTTTATTCGAGTTTTTTTGGATGGTGTGACAATGACGTCTTACTTTGGCTTGACTGTTGCTTTGTTTCTGGTTCGTAACAATAGCACCATGACTCATCACCAGTAATGATCTTTGAGAGAAAATCTGGATCAATTTCAAGCTGTTGTTTTAAGAACGACTCGACGTTCTTTTTGGTTGTCAGTCAGAGCCCGAGGAACAAACTTGGCAGCAACCCTTTTCATTCCCAAATCTTCGGTTAAGATTCGCTGATCCGAGCTCCAAGATAATCCACTAATCTCTAAGAGCTGATCAATTGTCTGTCGACGGTCTGAAAGCACAAGCTTTCGAATTTTTTTAACAGTTTCGTCGATTCTGGCAGTTGTGGACGTCCAGAACGAAGTTTGTCATCAATCGACATGTCGCCTTTTTTGAACTGAGCACACTTGAGTTTTTTCCATAGTGGTATCTTTGTTAGCTGTTTTCAACACTAAAACAGTTTCAGCAGCATTTTTACTGAGCAGAAATCAAAATTTCACAACTGAACGTTGTTCACTTAAATTTGCCATCATCAAAAACGAAGCAATAACAAAACAACTAGCCAGGTTGACAACACAAGCGGCACTGAACTGACAATGAGATGTGCTATAAACGACTAGCGGCAGAAACGGGTATTACACAAGCTCCGCCCACGCAATGCTATTCCCGTTATTTTTGGGTACCTCCTCGTATTCTCTTCTTAAATTGAAAAAAAAATAAACATACTGAACAACAGCCAAAAAAAGAAAAAAGTTTCATTTCCACTTTGAGGGTACCACGTCTCTCTTTATATCCCCAAGCTTCACAAGTGTGAATTGCAGTTTGTAGATAAGTATTTGTGAAACGTTATATAGAAGAGACTGTGTAGCAGCTTGTAGGGGGGATGCGTGTGAAGTGACCACTACGCGGGGCTACGTGCCTCTTGTGGCCGCCAGCATCCTGCCACTGCACACTCTGCACAATCTCAGTTCTCATTGCATTTTATCATCGACACTTTTCTTCTTAGGGAATTTATAACATAATATTTCTTGTGCTATAAATGTGATTTTTTTTACCTCTCCACGGTTGGCCAGTATGATTTATTAGAGAGAAAAAGGGAAGCGGCGTTCCTAACCTATTAAAATTAAGTTCTGGCAGCAAGCTGTGCCAGAGGTGAAGGTCGGGTTAAGGGCCTTTAAAAATCCCAGGCGAGACAGGAATTCGAACCTTAGACCTTTTGAGCTCCAGTCACACGCCTTAACCACTGAGCCACCAGAAAGCTATTTATTTCGTGATACTAAGCCGTGAATTTTGCACTTAATTATTGATTAATGTTTGGGCATAGCAGTATTTTTTTTTGCTTGGGCTTTACGCCTCGTCGACAGCGTGGTCATTAGAGGCGGGATGGGATTGGGGCATGGAACGGGAAGGAATTAGGCCCTGGCCTTTTGAAGGAAGCATCCCGGCATTCGCCTGGAGTGATTTGGGGAAACCATAGAAAACCCAAATCTGGATGCCCGGACGGGGATTCGAACTCGCGTCCTCCCGAATGTGAGGCCAGAAGCATAGCAGTAAATTGAAACACCGAGTTATTGGTTTGATGTATGGATTCACAATTTACCACATTGTTCTGTGGCAGCTTGTAATGTCACACCCGTCGACGTGATAAAATTAATTAATTATAGGTATCGGTTTGGTGCTATCATAATTAAATTTAAAATTGATTCAGAATCACTCTATTGGGCATTGGATACCTCAATCAATAATTCTGGCAGTTTCATATGTGAGGTGTTATTGCTTCGGCAAAAATCCACAGACACGTGGAAATCTCTCACAGATTCGTTACTGGGAGTGCAATTGTTTATTACGGGGGAAACGCATATGTGGCTCAGGCAGTCGGACGAACGTTGCAGTTACGCTTTGATATCTTGATTGTTAGTAGCAGCGGCAGATGAAGACTCGATTGACGAAGATAGCTGTTGCGTGAATCACGCAGTGGGTAGGACCCCTGTAGGCAGCAAAATGGCGAGATATGAGACGCTCACCCCCGGAAAATCAGCTGATTAGCGGGAAGGTCAGCTACACTGAAGAGCCAAAGAAACTGGCACACATCCTTAATATCGTGTAGGGCCCCTGCGAATACGCAAACGTGCTGCAACACGACGTGGCATGGACTCGTCTAATGTCTGAAGTAGTGCAGGAGGGAATTGACACCATCTATCCTGCACGGCTGTCCATAAATCTGTAAGAGTACGAGGGGTGGAGATCTCTTCTGAACGGCACGTTGCAAGGCATCCCAGATATGCTCAATAATGTTCATGTCTGGGAAGTTTGCTGGCCAGCGGAGGTGTTTAAATTCAGAAGCGTGTTACTGGAGCCACTCTGTAGTAATACTGGACGTGTGGGCTGTTGCATTGTCCTGCTGGAATTGCCTAAGTCCGTCGGAATGCACAATGGACACGAATGGATGCAGGTGATCAGCCAGGATGCTTACGTACACACTTTATCATTATTCTTGGCCGCCGCTGAAAAATTCTATCACTCTTATCTTGCACAATCCTACATCAATGTCATCCCAGGAAACAGTAACGCAATACTGGGTCGTCAGTGTGCACGTGTCACCTGTCAGAGTAGTATCTAGAGGAAATGGTCGTCACTACCTCGGAGATGCTGTGTCCCATCTCTTGTGCGCCGACTATAACACCACTTAAATCGTGATAACCTGCCATTGTAGCAGCAGCAACCGATCTAACGCTTGCGCGAGACACCTGTTTTCTTATATAGACGTTGCCGACCGCAGCGCCGTACTCTTGGTGTTTACATATCTCTGTGTTTGCATACGCATGCCTATACAAGTTTCTTTGGCTCTTCAGTGTATGATGCACTCACGTAGTGGCTCCAGTATGTATGAGCCGGTCATAGTGTCTTACGTTGTAGAATGTCTCAGTAGAAGCTATCTTCTTGAAGTACACAGCAAAAGTTCTGGACTTCAGAACTGTAGAAAAAGTGTGATCTTCAGGGTGTTCCTCTTGATATCAACTTTGGTTGAACTTTTTGAAGTTCTTCCAAACAGTCGTTTACTTTATTATAACTTGTCCATCACTAGCGGCGTTGGCCAGGCCCATTTTTGTTCGCACCAATCCTAGCGTCATGGTGGCTCCAAGGTTTTACTGTACGCGAATTGATTTTTGACGTATGACGCAAATTTTTGACGTGATTTAAGACCGGTTCACACTAGAGATCAAGTCAGGTCAGATAAATTCATGTTAGATAAAAATCGCTATACACGTTATCCAATGAAAGCATTCTCACTGCTCTGTTCGGTCAGGTGAATGTAATGCAGGTCGCGCCGCCACCAGGCAACAGCGGTCAAGACCGAAGCGCTCCTGACCTATGCTGTTGGGACCACTAGTGTGAGCGTGCAGTCGGGTTAGATCAGATCAACACAGACGATGAATGTCTCACAGCTTTTTCGGGATTTCATTGAATTGTATGATTATACTTATAAAAATATTGCGATTCGTTTCAACAAAACTATACTGCGGATAGAGATCGCAAAAATAAACCACAATGTAATCAAATAAAAATTAGAAAATTGCACAATATTACGCAACAAATAGAATTATAGCAAAAAGTTGATTGTTTTATACTATTCGTGTCGAATATATTGAGGGTTCCTTTTAATGCCCACTTTTGTTTATTAAAGTAGAATCAAGCATTTTGTCACACTAAACGTAAAAACCGTAACATTTAAACAATGATAAAAAAAATTACAAAGGTGAAATTCTTTATTTATTTCTTAAAAGGTATGATTTGACCTAACCGCGAGTGTGAGTTCTAATGGCGAAATAGTGGATCGTTAGCTGATCTGGCCAGACCGTACCTTGATATCTAGTGTGAATAGGCCTTAACCTTTAACGCGTTGTCTGGAGTCATACTTAAATGTATACCTACCCTCTTTGCTATACTATTCGTATATCGAACCTCGCAATAATTAAATCGATACCGGAATTCCGCACTGCACACACGTATAAATAATTTTAGTTGTATGGGTTTGTTAACGAGCTCAAAACATTTAGAAACTATAAAATGTAATATATAACGTCGTGACAGCAGAATGTTAATTGACCGACAGATGATTTGTGTTTATGAAACCTTCTTTACGGTATGGAAGTAAATTTCATAAGCTTTATACAACCGCCACACGTGTAGGGATAAGTTATGAGTTTTTATGTATGGAGCACGGTGGGGAGAGTAATGTGTGACCCTGTTACTCCTAGCCGGCACGGTCAGTGTGGAATGCAGACACATTCCAATCGCTTTTGAGTTACGAGAAAGTTCGCCGTTGATGGGAGCCACTGAAAACTCCCAAAAACTTCGTTACTCTTTTATGTATGATGCAAACATCGTATTATATGAAAAACCACTTTCTAATATAGACGATTTTGAGACATAAGGGCACGTCACTTCTAAATCGTCTAAAAGTCTAAATCGTTTTACGTTTTCGAAGACAAGCACTTAAGTACTAATGATCATTGTCTTGCATTATGCTGTTTAGTTATGGAATAAAATACACGCATTTCCTTGAAAGTTAAGAGGTATTGAGCACCGTTTCTCAAAAAAATTTCAACCCGAGTACCAACAAAATGTACAAAATAATTCTACGGACCACTAACTAATATGGGCCCTTAATCCTCAAGGAAACGCCACTCTTATGTCGACTGAAAACGTTTTTAGCGAATAGAATATTATTGTGACAAAGCAGTCATATCTTCCTATCCTGGGAATACCAGACTTTTGCTGGTCCTTGAAAATTTAATTGCCTTTGGTAAGTTTGGCTTATAATTTATAATTGTTTATAGCTTAATACAATACGAAAACGGTGAAATTTTTTTATTTATTTATTTGTTGTTATGATATCTTCAATTAAAAAAACAATTTTTAATATTCTGCCTGTGAACCATCTCTACTATATTCGCGGACCACAGGCTGAGAGGATTTAACATAATATAATATAAATACGGTAACCAATATTAGTAAGCATCAAAGTCTATAGACGTTTAACCGATACACACTTTGAATTGCTGTTAGATTCCAAGAATTCTTCGTTTTTCCTTTCGTGGTTATTAGTCGTTCTGTTTTTTCCGATTTTATTCATTCATTTCTATTTGTATTCTTCGGCGCACCTCTTGCACTGTGTCGTATTGTAGTACATTCTATATTTTTATTTCCGTCTTAAAAAACGAACACCAACTGCTGTTCGTGAGTTTTTCGGTTACAGAATTCATATCTTCATTCAATAATTCAAGAATATCCATTTTCGTCCCTCAAAAAGTGTAATAGAATTTTGACGTTATTGTTTAACTTTCTGTGTGTGGAAATTTATGTGGGGTGTTTTGGCTTCTGTTTCTTCATCCTGTCCTCATCCAACTACCTCCTGCTATCTACCTCGCTGGTGTTTGATAGTTAAAGACGTTGGCAAATGCTTCAAATGAAATTATTAATTTTAGTGGCAGTAGTCGATGCAAGTTTTCTGTGCAGTATTAGTAACGACCTCCTGATAGGATTTCTTTGGCTGTCCAACCCGCCCATGTCACAGACACTTAGTCTAACTCGGTAATCCTACCGCGTTAAAAGTGAAATCCGAACCAAGCAATCGTTGCGGTGTACTTCACATTACACAGCAAGTTGAGCCAGAGATGACAGATTAAGGGCTTTTTAAAATCCCCGCCAAGATAAGAATTCGAACCGGGGACTTCCGATCTTAAGTCACACGCCTTAACCAATAAGTCATCAGACCACTTGCAGTAATAGTTATCTCAAAGAGCAACCGCCGCCGTGAGCAGCAGTCGTCGACTTTCTTGTGTGTTAAATCTAAAGTGTGGTAGATAGACTTTGTTTTTATCTTTGAATTTTCTGTGTTGGCAGTGAGTCAGCAGTCGAGCAACCGCCGCCGTGAGCAGCAGTCGTCGACTTTCTTGTGTGTTAAATCTAAAGTGTGGTAGATAGACTTTGTTTTTATCTTTGAATTTTCTGTGTAGGCAGTGAGTCAGCAGTCGAGCATCCGCCGCCGTGAGCAGCAGTAGTCGACTTTCTTGTGTGTTAAATCTAAAGTGTGGTAGATAGACTTTGTTTTTATCTTTGAATTTTCTGTGTTGGCAGTGAGTCAGCAGTCGAGCAACCTCCGCCGTGAGCAGCAGTCGTCGACTTTCTTGTGTGTTAAATCTAAAGTGTGGTAGATAGACTTTGTTTTTATCTTTGAATTTTCTGTGTAGGCAGTGAGCCAGCAGTCGAGCAACCGCCGCCGTGAGCAGCAGTCGTCGACTTTCTTGTGTGTTAAAATCTAAAGTGTGGTAGTTAGACTTTGTTTTTATTTTTGAAGTTTCTGAGAGTCAGCAGTAGTCAGTTGAGCCTCAGCGACCGTAGCCGACTTTTGTGTGTGATTTGTATTTTACTGGTTTTAGTGTTATCTTTGAATATTTCCTTTTTAGGTAGTGATCCAGTGAGTTGAGCCTCTGCGTCCGTTGCAGCAGTAGCCGAATTGTTGTGTGATCTGAAATTTCCTGGTTTCGTGTTATCTTAAATATTTCCTGTTTAGGTAGTGATCCATTTAGTGAGCTGTAGCAGCTGTCTGATTTTTCTGATTAATTTGTTTGTGACTCTGTGTTTGGTTGTTTGTGGGACATGGTTTGCGCAATGTGTTACAGTAGGCGTCAGGCTCTTGAAAGAGATTCGTACTACGATGGCATCTCTTCAGGCACAGGTGTGGAGCATGTTAGATGACGAACGGCAGTGCGTCGAAGAATTACCGGAGGCTACTGATGTAGAACCGGCAGGTGAGGATTGTCAGGTATCTGTTGCAGGGAACGACTGGCACCGGGTGGATAGGAGAAAGGCATCAAAATTCCAAAATAACCGACGGGAGAATGATATCTTGCCCCTAAGTAATGCGTTTTCAGTTTTGCAGGAGGTTGAAGATCTTAGTGCGAATGGCCGTGAAGCACAGCAGGGAAGATTTACTCGCAGACACCGAGTGATGCCAAGGAAAGGATTACTTATCATTGGAAGCTCCAACGTCCGACGTCTAGAGAAACCCCTACGAGACCTAGCTGAGAAGAATGGTGCAGACCCTCGTACTAACGTTCATTCTGTGTGTCTTCCAGGAGCAACCGTGCCACGAGTCATGGAGGCTATACAAAAGCGATTAGAGAATCGAACTGCCGTCAGTTGAGGGTAGCTGCGCACGTCGGAACTAACGACTCGTGTCATGTTTCTGTTTCAGATATAGTGAAATCGATGGAAAAGTTGGGCCACAAGGCATATGAATCAGCGCGTGAGAATTCGGTAAAGTTGCAGTTTTCCATCTGTAGTGTCGTGCCGCGCATCGATTGTGGGGAAGCCGTATGGTGAAGATTTATAACTTGAATTGTAGTTTACAGGAGCTGTGTCGCAGAAACAACTGGGCTTCGTCGATCTTCGACCGATGATAGCTGCCAGCTGGGACGCATTTGACAGGTCGGGGCGTCCACTACACACCCGAGGAATGGCGATCAAGGTGGCTGCTAAAATATGGAACCGTCTTGATGTGAATTATTTTTTAGGAACACCGTGAGGCCCGAGGATCCCTCAGTTCAACGAAGAAGACGCGTCGTTAATCTAGATCTTGGTTCTGGAAGGTGACGGCGTGAATAAATCGAAAATTTACAGCTCCAAATACTTCATCCGTTTCCTTTCGGAGTGAAAATAGTAAAAAATGCGAATTTAGACTCTACAGATACAGATATTAAACCGCTAAGGATAATGGTACTTAATTGTCGGAGTATTAGAGGGAAAGTAGCCGATTTCCACGCTGCCGTTGCGACTAACGATGTTGATATAATACTAGGAACCGAGAGCTGGTTGACGCCAGAGGTAGAATCTAGCGAAGTATTTGCTCCTCAATTCAATGTTTTTCGGAAGACAGAACTACCTCAATGGGCGGAGGTGTGTTCGTGGCCGTTAATAAAAACCATCAATTGCTCCGTAGTAAATGAAACGGAAAATTGTTGCGAGTTAATATGGGTGAAGGTAAAAAATTGGCAAAAGCTTAAAGTTCATAATAGATCTTTTTACCGACCTCCGGACTCTGGATTAGATAACGCGGAATATTTTAGACAGTCACTTAATAGTATTTCTCAGAAATTTCAGGGACATACATTGATCATTGGAGGTGATTTTAATATACCCTCTGTTAACTGGGACACATTTACGTTCAGATCAGGTGGAAGAGATAGGTTAATAACCGAAACGTTGCTGGAATCATTCGCGGAAAATTCTCTTGAACAGATGATCGAAGAGCCAACGCGGAGCGTCAAAGATTCTCATCCATTTTGGATCTTTTTCTTACTAACAATCCGGATATTGTAGATAAAGTTTGTATAGATGACGGTATAAGTGATCACAAGGCGATTGTGGTAACTTTAAAATCTAGGCTGAATTTGAAGCATGATAAAGACAAACTCGTATATTGTTTCGATAAGGCAAAATGATGCGTTTATGGTCGATCATTTGGCGAAAAATTTTGAAACGTACACGCTTAATACAAAGGTTGAGGAACTTTGGTTTAATTTGAAAGAAATAATATGGACCGGCTTAATCAATTTGTTCCCAAGGAAGTTTATTAAGGTTAGTAAAAACTTCCGTGGTTCAATAGGGAAGTGAAACGTTTGCTCAGGAAGCAAAGGCGTTTACATGCGACGGTAAAGAAATCGGGGGACTCAATCTGATCGCGCTAAATTAGTCCACTTGCGAGCGGATGTGCGTAAGGCAATGCGGTGATGCGTTTAAAGAATTCCAAGCCAGAAATTTATCCGAAGATCTGATTACTAATCCAAAAAAGTTCTGGTCATATGTCAAATTAATAAGAGGCTCTCGAAAGGTCCATGCCGTCGTTGATTAATGAAAATGGGGAATTATCAGAAACTAGCGTCGAGAACAACAGAAATTTTGAATAATGTATTTAAAAAAGCTTTCACGTCAGAAAACTACGGAGGAGATTCCGATATTTAACAATCGAACCAACAAAATTATGAATGATCTCGTTCTCGATGTCGAGGGAATAACTAAACTGCTTATGAATGTAAATCCCAACAAGGCTCCAGGACCAGACGGTATTCCTACAAGATTCTACTCTAGGTACGCAAAGGAAATTGCGCCGTATTTGATGAAATTATATACCGCCTCCTTGGATCAAGGAAAATACCAGCCGAATGGAAGACCGCCATCGTAAGTCCAGTGTTCAAAAGTGGAATGTTAATGATCCTCAAAATTATAGGCCGATCTCGTTAACCTCAATATTTTGCAGGATTTTAGAACACATCATCTATTCAAATGTCATGCGGTTTTTGGGATGAAGATGAGCTTTTAAACCCAAATCAACATGGATTCAGAAAAAGGCCGATGCTGCGAAACACAACTTGCCCTCTTAATTCACGACTTGAGCCGTATTATAGATAAGCAATCCCAGGTTGATTTAGTTTTATTAGACTTCAAAAAAGCTTTCGACACTGTGCCTCACACTAGGTTACTTAGGAAACTTCGCGGTTACGGTATATCTAGACAAATATGTGATTGGGTTGCAGACTTTTTGAAGGACAGAACACAGTGTGTTGTTCTCGACGGTGAGCGTTTCATCACTTGCCGAAGTGAGTCCGGGGTTCCCCAAGGAAGCGTGATAGGGCCTCTGTTGTTTCTCATATACATTAATGATTTGTGCGACATAATAAGGGGAATGAAAAGATTATTTGCCGATGATGCTATTATTTATCGTGAAATCACAACCCAGGACGACTGCGCTTTGTTACAAGACGATATTATGAAAATAATTGCGTGGTGTAAAGATTGGCAGTTGGAGTTAAACGCTAAAAAGTGCCAAGTCATGCGTGTAAGTAAAAAGGTGACACCATTTAGCTTTGAATATACAATTAATGGCACTGTCCTTAGAACGGTAGATTCCGCTAAATACCTAGGGGTAACAATTCGTAATAATTTGTCGTGGAATGAGCATATCGAGAATGTAATTGGGAAAGCAAATCGTATGCTTCGATTTCTAGGTCGTAATTTAAAACAATGCACTCCGGAAGTTAAATCGATTGCGTACAAGTCACTAGTGAGGCCTCACTTGGAATATTGTTGCTCTGTATGGGGTCCATCAAAAGGGATTAATGGAGGCATTAGAGATGGTCCAAAGAAGAGCCGCCCGATTCGTGACAGGTATATATAGTTGGAGGGAAAGCGTAAGTGCCATGTTGAAGGAGTTAGGTTGGGAAGACCTGGAGCACCGAAGGCGTTGCTCTCGACGGAAGCTAATTGAAAAATTCTCGACTGACGTATTTCGGAATGACAGCAAACAAATATTGCTACCAGCAACATTCATATCTCGGAATGACCGCGAAAATAAGATAAGAGAAATCAGGGCCAGAACCGATTCATTTCTCTACTCATTTTTTCCACGAGCGATTAGGGAATGGAATAGAATGGATTTACCGGGCGAGTAAACACAAAATCGGACAGGAGTAGCTTCCGATAAAGCACTCCGGCCATCCTGATCTGGGTTTTCCATGGTTTCCCTAGATCGCTCCAGGCGAATGCTGGGATGGTTCCTCACAATAGCCCATGGGCGCCTCCTGCCATATCCCGTATATCCCTTCCAAACCATTACCTTTCCTGATAGGTGCAATGCACCCTCCGCCAAACACTTTTGTGAATCGCGGAGTAATTGTAATAGTAATAGTAGTAATAGTAATTATTCTGAAAGTTGACTGTCTTGGTGGAATGAGTCACTGCGATTTTCACTTTCACACAAGGAAGCGTGTCGAACGTCCTTCTGCACGTGTTGCAATTATTCCTATTAAAATAATCGCAAACCCTTGTAAAAATGCTGTGAAGCGCAATACCGCCGACTGCAGTTAAAATACTACTAACGTAAGTTGAGCGTACAGGCCTGTATTGTTTTGTGTGGACGAAATCGGTTTAATAAAAGATACCCAAGATGTAGTTTGATTGTGCAGGAGTGTGGTAAGATTTAGTATGCCATAAATGGATTTTGTCTGTTTTTTTTTTTTATGGGAAATTTTCAGTTTTTCCTGAGATAACAGCAATAGTCTTTGTCCTGCTGTATGCGGATCCACGACGGAGGCTGTGCGCAATAAAACGCCTCAATAATAACGTAAATATGGTCCCATTTACGAAACCTGCCGGCATCGGTAGAGTAAGGGCTAGGCCGAGGGCTTGTGTGTGTGAATGTCGTGTCCATGTTTCAATATTTGATAGCAACAAGGTACTGTAGAAACTAATACACTGGAAGAATTATCACACTGAGCTGGCTATATGGCCTC
>CM061921.1:360972542-361083509 GCA_031002005.1 Vandiemenella viatica
TCGTCAACAAGCCATTTTTCAGGATTTTTTCCCGTGAAGGAGTTGAAACGCGACAGACTAGGTACGCCTGAACAAAACGAACTGGTATGCGGCAGCGAAAGGGACATGTTTCTGGACAAAAGTAGTTTGAGAGGCGTTGGGCGGAGGACTGCAAGAATCATATGGTTGCAATAAACTTTCAAAGTCCGCGTAAACGACGACGGGTACACGCTCTTGGTGCACAAAATCCTTAAACTTTAAGGTTTTATCGTCGTCGCCGCGTAAATCCACTCTTACAGGATCAACCCTTGCACAGTCAATCTCGTGGCGGACCAGGAGATCTTTGTGTCCAAAATGTTGCAGACATCTGTCACAAATAAAATAGCATACTCATGCAAACTTAAAGAAGAACTGACTAACGCTGACAAGTTGTGAATCCAACAGTAATGGAATTTTTTCCCACTGCCGTCGGTAATCATCAACATGTTAATGTGGTGAACGCGTTTGTCTGCAGTGTGATGGAGGGCCCCGGAAACTACATGTTTACCTTTAACTTCATCCAGACCGAAAACATTAACAGAATAGTCTGGATTTTGCCTCTCAAATTTAGAAATGTCAGAGAGTTTTACCAGGAAACTCAATACCTGAAAAATCGAGGGGGTAGAGTGAACGTACTTTCTTATATATGCTAACCCTTGTAGGTTTTTTGTTTAGCGCCTTTACGTGATATGCAAGAATTGTCCATAGAAAGCACAACTCGTCATTCTTGTTTTCAACATTGATGACGGCCTTCTTTCTACAGATATCAAGTGGCAGAGCAACATAGGAAGACCCCTGATAGAAAGGTTGAAAATTAGAAATGCTAATGTCGAGGGATTCTATTCTATCGAGAGTTTTGCCACTTGTCCTTTCTTGAAACTCACACAATTTTACTCTGAGCTCCAACTTCACATATTTTTCATACCAATCCGACAGGCAAGTGCTGGTTGTGACCTCACGCATTTTAGTTAAAAAGCACATACGAGAGGTTTCCAAAATCATTTCCTTCTGTATTTTATATGTGTTAATCAGTCCAACCTGCACCTTTACAGATGGGGAGGACCGATTATCCATAATTTCGCGAAGTTTACCGGCAACAAGTTTAAAGCAAGCATCAATGAAATTCATTGGATCAGTAAAATTTAGAGAATTTGAAATTGTCCCGGAATAAATTCTATTTTTAAATGCACTAAGCCTGTCTTCAAGGACTAAGCGCGATACTGCTGACCCACCCATCGTTGCTGCATGATCATGACTGCATAAGGCTGCCCCTGCACCGGCATACTGTCGGCTGGAGCCGGGCGATGGACCGGCATACCTGTCGACTTGGGCCCGGCAATGGGTTGTTGAAGTGCCGGTTGGAGCCGACCGATGGGCTGGTGGGCCCGGCTGCTGCTGCTGCTGTGGCGGGCGGTCGGCTAGGTCCCGACGTCTCCCATGGTCGCCATATTGGTGGCGGAACTGCCTCGTTGGCCGGGCGTCCGACCGCCCCCTCTGAAACATAAAAAAAGATGAAAAATGTTTTAGTATCATGAAAAATATAATTTTGTAAGCATAAAATAATATAGGTAAATTACTGATGTACTGGACTTACCGATATTCCAGTGTGCTGGTGGTTGCGGAAGAACCCATTGTGGTGGTGGAGTTGGCAGCATACTGCTCTGCGACTCATTCATTGAGTTAGACCAATCGCCAGGGCTGATATTAGCTCTTTTTTGGGCTACTTAATTCCTGAGAATTACCCTTACGCTTTTCTGGGCGTGATGGTTCATCTGAAAAGAAAAAAAAATGTATTAGCAATAGTTATAAAGACATGGGAAAAAAATAATCTATAGATAAATACGTACTGAAGTATAAAAGGTCGCTGCAGGAAATATCCAAATCACCTGCGAACAAATAAATTAATAATATAGACTACTGCTTCGGCACTATACATTTTCATAAATCTAGTTACGTTAAAAAATTGTCATTACCGAAATCATCCTGGCCCTCAGCGAGAATTTCTTCAATGTCTGAAGCAGAAAAAACCTCATCAGTATATGTGAAAGAATTAAAAACAGCCAGAAAACAAGTGAAATAACAATAATTTACTTACCAATATCGCTGAATAAGCTAAGATCCTCAGACGACATTGCGATGATCGAAGTGTTCAGCCCAGTGACTCAGAGAAGACTGGATAACACAAGGGGCATCTCAGCCCTTTATATAGTGGTAGACATGAGTCACTTGGCTTGGGGGACACGAAACGCGGGTGCGTGTGAATGTATCGATTGAACGCGTGGTGATTCATACTTCGGTAAGGTTGCAGCTGAAGGCGTGAGTCATAGTGGGAGACATGAGTCACACAGTCGCTTATTGTTATAATAAGATCAATCTGAGGTTACAGCTGAGATTGCAGTCGCTTATTGGATTATTTAATTAGTTTCTCGGCTCCCCTACTTTAATTCAATTAGTTCCTCGGCTCCCCTAGTTCCTCGGCTCCCCTACTTAATTTAATTAGGGCTCCCCTAGTTCCTCGGCTCCCCTACTTAATTTAATTAGTTCCTCGGCACCCCTATTTTAATTTAATTAAAAACTGTCCGCTGCCCGCCCTCCATAAGAAATACATGGGGAAAAACTGTCCGCTGACCGCCCTTCAGACACTACTCCCGTTCCTAGTTGTTTTCATTGGTGTACCCTGAAACAGTTAATAAAGGGCCATACGTTTATTAGAAGTACCAGTAGTATCACCCCTCAAAGCATGTACGTTTCCTCCTGACTCACCCTGAATGTAAAATTATCTTAGTCCACAACCCGAAGGTTGGTTGGATCCTCCCTGTGGAGGCATACTAAGCCATTTTGTCAGAGATAGGACGGCCATTTCCTTTCCTCTGGGACATACAGTTTAACGTGGAATCCGAACCACGGAGCGTCCTGGCATATCTCAAATGATCAAACACAACTCTCAAAATTCCAGCGCCTCCCGGGATTCGAAGCCGGGACCGGAGCAGGGAATGTTTTGACAGCAAGCGCCTTCTCCACTGAGCTACCAGAACCCTATATGTATAATTGTCGAAACTGATTTCCCGTAATTATCTGTATACATATTTGAAGTAATAACTAAATAAAAAAGTAACTCGCAGTGAGATTCGATTCGACAGCGACGGTTCGTGAGGTAGAGAGCTTGCTCGCTGCGCCTAACCTAGAAAGTATTTGAACGCAACGGAATATTTCAATGCCGCCATTGTCTCGACAGCGCATGTTACTGCTTTGCCACATTACAACTCTGGCCATGAGCTTACGTTACGCACAGTATGAATTGAAACTGAATTTTACAATTAGTGGCCTCCCCTAGTGAGACATGTTTATGTTAGTGTTCAGTGTTTACGGGACGGATATCACGTAGGAGATTACGCAAATCTGCCTAAAATCTGTAATTTCGACAACCGTCATAATTGTTTGACCACCTTAACGTGATTGGCTAGACTGGTGGGTTACGGCATTGTACAACCAGGTAATTAACTCAACAAGACTGCATCTTGCAGTTCGCTGACCTCGCGGAAGACTTAAGAAACTGTGTCTTGTCTCTCTTCCAGAGGACATGAACATCGTTAATGTCGTCTCAAACGGAGCGGTCGATCGTAACAAATAGGGAATCAAACCAAGAAAATTGTCCCGCTTAGGATAATCACTAGGAACGAAAATAAGAAGCGTGATATCCCCAGACCACCTCTCTAGGTAATCATTACTGATACTGCAAACCAGGATGCAGCAACATGTACAGTTATACTATATTTCGGCTGACATTAACATGCTAAGATTAAGATTAGTACTTAAGATTACTTAAGATTAATTCTTGAAGGGCGGATCAAGAAAAACAAAGATACTTCTATGGCGTTTGTTAATTTAGAAAAAGCTTTTGATAATGTTAGGTGGGACAAGATGTTCAATATTTTAAAGAAGTCAGGTCTAAATTATCGAAATAGAAGAACTATAATATATATAAGAATCCAGTACCAATAGTAAAAGTAGAGAATCACGAGAGACATGCATCAGTTAAAAAGGGGATTGTAGTCTATCCCCATTAATATTCAACTTGTATGCAGAAGAAGCAATAAAAGAAGTGAAAGAAAGATTTGAATGTGGCATACATGTTCAAGGAGAAAAAATCAGTTTGCTGCGATTTGCTGATGACATTGTCTTTTTAGCGATACAGGTTGAGGATATTGAGAAGTTATTGAATACCATGAACAAAATACTGAAGAAAGATTTTGAACTAAATATAAATCAAAGCAAGGAAAATGTTGAAATGTAGCAGAAATGATACCAACACTAGTAGAT
Source organism: Vandiemenella viatica (assembly GCA_031002005.1). Lineage (NCBI taxonomy): Eukaryota > Metazoa > Arthropoda > Insecta > Orthoptera > Morabidae > Vandiemenella > Vandiemenella viatica. The sequence continues at coordinate 360,976,881 of CM061921.1, forward strand.
TAAAGTTAAAAATAGGGTCAGATGCGATAGCAGAAGTTAGTGAATTTTGGTATTTAGGAAGTAAAATTACAACTGATGGCCGAAGCAGGAATGATGTCAAAAGCAGAATAGAAGTAGCAAAAAGAGAGTTCATGAAAAAGATAAATCTTTTAGTTTCAAATATTGATCTAGGAATTAGAAAGAACTTTTTAAAACTCTATGTGTGGAGCACCGCACTTTATGGCAGCGAAGATTGGACTTGAGTAGTACCAGACAGAAGGAAAATTGAAGCATTTGAAATGTGGTGCTATAGAAGGATGCTAAAAATTAAGTGGACGGATAAAGTACGAAATGAACGAGTTTTGGGAATGATAAGACAGGATGGTAGGTCATATTTTGAGATATGCAGGATTGGTTAATTTTTTAGTGGAGGGAACGGTCGAAGGTAAGAACTGCAGGGGAAGACAGAGATTAGAATATATGAAGCAGATAATTGAATTGAGAACGTGGGTTGTTAGGGGTATGTGGAGTTGAAAAGGCTAGCGCAAGGTAGGAAGGGATGGAGGATTGCATCAAACCAGTCGAAGGAATGATGAAAGCAAAAAAAAAAAAAAAAAAAAAAAAAAAAAAAAAAAAAAAAAAAAAAAAAACATGCTAAAAAGAAAATTTGTTGCTGATCGATTTGCCAGAGAAGCACCTTTGAGAGAAATATTTCTGCTACTATATATCAGCGCTAAATAAACATTTACGAGGTGGAGATGATTTACTTGTTCATAAATATCATTCGGTATCGCCGACCAACCAATAATAATTGTTGTTTATTGCTTCCGTGATTGAAATTTGTTTATCGCGTTTTTATTACATTTTGTACCTCAAAACATTTAGTACAATACAAATCAGATATGAATAGGCTATATAGGATACTCTCAATATTTAAAGTCAGAACCAGCAAGCTTGAGGCCCAACTCGAAACGGTGATTAACCAAGATTCTGTTATCATAACAATCCTAAGCTAACAGGAATAAAACACGATCAATTGGGAAGTATATATCCAAGGATTACTGGCACGCATGGATTTCGTATATTGTAATGATTGAATGATTCATTAATTGAGTCATGACTGGATCAGAAGGCATATTCATAGGATAGACATAGAAGAGTAATATATTCCGTAACAGGAGGAAAAATTACGCAAATGTTCCTCTTGCCGGAAATTGCTGAAATATTACAACTACATCTAGCTCTGGACACAGTTATATAACGTTAGGTTAATAGAGGCGGCTTAATGTCACTCTGCTCTATCCGCGCCATGAGGCCGACGAGGCATAAAGCCATAGGCCTCTATCCCACTTCACTGCTCTTACCTCTGCCAGCGAAGAGGGAAGAGTGGCCGCTGATAAATTTGCTACACGAATGCGTGGATACAGTGTTCAGCTCGGAGGAGTCGGCAACTGCATGGGGTGATGAGGTTAGGAGCGGAGCAAGGGAAATATGACCTTGAACCGCCCGCTGGTGATGAACAAGGTATAGCTAGTTTGATCTCCGTGGGAACAAGTAATTTTCATCATTCGATATTTCCCAGCGTGGTAGAAGATCACTGGACTGTGTATCGGAGTACTGTGTTAAATCCTAAAGCTCTCCAAAGTGCGTATGATATGTGGACATACGACAGTATGGATAGTATTTGATGGGGACATTAAACCTTCCGGCTCCCTTGATGTTTCTAGAAAGAACAAGCCAGAATGGCCACCACCGAGCTACACATTCTCCTTTCCTTCATCTTTACACACACAACAACAAAAAACCCATTGTCACACATACACTCAAAACTACAACGATTAAACACACGGGGAAAGGAAGTTGCCGTTCTAATTCCCTAACTGTTCCTAGAATATCTCATATGGGAAGATCCAACAACCTACCAGAGACGGACGAACCGTACATAATTACCTACATAAAGCAAGTGGAATTCTATGAGTGCGGCGTATTAACCTTCCTGGATAGGCAGCGCGCATTAAAGCAGCACTTTACCGTACTGTGGAGGTACAACGGTCCCGGGTTCAAATACCGGCCGTCCTGAGTGCGAATACTGGGACCGTCCGTAATTTCCGCGTCATCAACAAAACATTCTTCTTTCCCCAACATTAGGGGTCAACTGCCTTTGATAAGTTCTACTCATCATCAGCATGGTCAAATTTGATCTTACGGTTGGATACCCTTGCTGACACCAAGAATTTTATATCTACTGTTAGAGGGTACTATGCACTAATGAGTTAAGTGGATCATTTGTTTGTAAACTGTCAAAAATAACATTAACGTACAAAACACTGGTTACTTGTTTCACAGACGACGACACTTCGTTTCTTTAAGTAGGCTAGAGCTGGCCAAACCAGCAATACGCAAAATGAAATAAATAACGTCATGAGTTGCCAGAAATCGAGAATTTAGCTATTGGTTTGTAATCCCACAGTGGGTCTGTATTGAACAATAGACCAAACCTGCACCCTCCTATCCCCGTCCTAGAAATAAAATATAGCAAGGTGAGCTTATCAATAGGCGCTGCAAGTTAAGAAATTATTTTTACAGTTTAGAAGACCTTGATCATATTATTTAAGAACTATGCATTCTAATGTAATTTTCTGCATCATCAATATCTCTATTTTCATTATATATACCCGTTGCTGAAAATTGTAGTTGCAAACATATGTAATTATTAAAAAAATTGTCACTCTAGTATTTATTCTGGATTAGACATGCCCATAAAGTCGACGCATTTTCTACCTGCAGTAGATCCCCTATCCATCACCCTAAAATACCATCAAGATCACAAAACAAAAAGAGATAAGACGAAACTTGACAGAAGGGACCTGGACAAAGTGGATGCAATGCCAGAGCCAGGTTCCACAAGTCATAGATTCAGAGAATAAATTTCTGAACAAAAGTATAAAAACAAAAATAAAAAAATAGAAAAGACTCGTCAGATACTGCACTTGCACTTTGCACTTACCGGCATTACATGAAATACGTGGCAAGTTACGGATTTCACTATATGCATACCACATAATATACGTGATTGCATTTCAGAAATATGCATCTTACGTACCGAAGACTAACACAATGCTGTTGTTGTGAACGGCACGAAAGGTTCGTTCAGTTTATGTTTGAAACTCAATTCTTAGCGAGGAACCTAAGTGTGAAACCCTAGTCAATTTCAGGGACACTAAAGAATTTTGGTACGTATACTCAGAGGTTATCCACAGTAACAATGTTCTCATCGTTTAAACTACGAAAACATATATTTATTTATTTAATCGCCGTTGCATATTTACATTCAATATAAAGTGAATTGAGATGACCTTCCTCGTTTTACCGTTGATGATCTTAGTCACGGTTGTTCAAAGATGCGCGCATTTGATTGATTTCACCTAGGAAACCTTTGGAATACAACCCCCAAGACTTCTGAGATTCTCCTGTACCTATACATCAAATATGTATCCATATTCACTGCATTCGCTATTCACTTTTTTTTTTTTTTTTTTACTTATTTCTTTACGCCTCGCCGACGGCTAAGGTCATGAGAGGCGGGATGGGACTGGGGACAAGGAATGGGAACGAATTCGGTCATGGCCTATTTGAAGGAAGCATACCCTCATTCGCCTGGAGTGATTTGGGGAAACCATGGAAAACTCAAATCTGGATGCCCGGACGGTGATTCGAACCCGCATCCTCTCGAATGCGAGGCCAGTAGGTTAACCGTTCACCCAGCACGCTCGGTCCGCTAATCGCCACGTGTTAGGTCAATCATTTTAGTGCTGGCTCAAGAATAGCTGAGCTCAGTACGGCTCAATTCTGCTCATCATTTCGTTTCCAACGGCATTGGGGGAATTTCACAATCGCGACTTTTTTGTTTAGTCTCGTGGTCGACACAAATTTTAAGCAAAACTCTCATCATCCTATTTGAGAGGAGAAAATATCATTACAGTTTAGCCCTGCTCGTTAAAAGCGCCATAATTCTATACCTGGTGTGTACACATGCAAACCCCAAAGCTGACGTACCAGCCATTGTGTTTGGGTTTCACGGACGAATGAGTGTGAGTGCCACACCAACAGCCGCGTCGCGTTTCACTATCGACGTTTAGTTCGTTTTTATCAGGAAAAACGAAACGCATAACTTTCAAAAGTCACGACATTGGAAAATTAGTGTTTTAGTGAGTGTGTGAGAAAGTGGATAAATAATCGCTAAACAAACACTGGTTCTGTGAACAATTATTTGATTTGCGATTGGTTACGGCAGTCATCGGCTTCGCCGTACAGTTAAACGCCACGCGATGTCAGCACGTTAACTGCTCAGAGGTTTCCAACAGCTGCAACGTAAGTAAAAGGCGTTCGCAATACCATGGCGGCGGCTTCCTCAAGTGCAAATAAAACCAATGAGCTAGCTGAAAAAATGAAAATCTGGTCGGCGTTGCGGTTTCTTTCATAGAAGGAAAAAACTCAGAATTAAACAAAGAAGTAGAGAGGCTAAATAAAACAATTGAGGAACTTACGTCAAATGAAAGCACAACTTCTCGGCCAAGCTATGCTGCAGCGGCCAGTAAGAACACGAGCTTAGCAAAAAAAAAAAGAAAAAAAAAAGAAAAAAAAAAAAAAAAAAAAATAGAACCACACCCGCGAAAACAATTTCTCTTTTCGTGAGTTCAAGATGTGGCGAGAACCCAAAAGTAATTGTGGAACAGATTACCAAAATAATCAAACCATCAAAATAGAAATTTAAAATTAATAAAATAAGGAGTACCAATAACTCAGTAATTATCTATGCAGAAACTAAAATGGATGTCAACAAATTGATGGAATACAAAGAAATAAATGAGGACGCTAAAATTCGAGCTTCCAAGAAAGAGGAGACCATTGGTAATCCTATATGATTTACCAAAAAATCTGGAAATAAATTATTTAGTAGACAAAGTATATGAGTAAAATTTTGAAGTAAAACTATCAAAGGAGGAGTTCGAAAGTGGTTTCTGCCATAAATTTAAGACAGGACTGCGTGAAAAGCCAACCGTTTATCACGTTATAGAAGTAAGACCAGCTATGTGCAAATTATTATTAGAGCAACATAAAATATACGTGGAATTTAGTGCAATCAACTGCAAAGATTACATCGTGGTACCAACTTGTGTCAAGTGCAGAGACCTCGGACATGTGAGTAAACACTGCCAAATAGATGTAGAGACTTGTAGTCATTGCGGTCAGAACAGTCACAAGCGTAATCAATGTTATAAGAAGGCGATGCCTCAAACGTGCATCCGATGCTAGAAAAGAGGTAAGTCATGCAAATACAAAGGAAAGGATTGTCCCAACGTATCAACTGCTACTGCAACGCCTAGTCAACAGATTAGATTATGGCTACTTAACAATCCAGTTGCAGGATAGATCAAGAAATGATGGCGAATATAGCAGAGTGATGTGCAGAGCAGTTGGAAAAGTGGGAATGAAAAATCAGAAGAAGAGAGGCAATTCCCCTTCTCGTAGACCAAGAAACGCGGCAAGAGCGGAAACATTTAGGAAGAAGAAGGCAATGGAAATGCAGAAAATGACGGTAAATACCGGCGTGCAAACAGATTGGCAGTAGTCATTAGACGAGCAATTGAACGAAATTTCCTCCACCTCTGTTTCGGCTTATTGCTAGCGTTTCGTTAGAGGCGCTGCGCTTGGAGAGCTGACATCTGCAATACAAAGTGTCATGAAATGGACGATACCACTAAAAATGATAGTAGATCCCACTGACAAAATATGGACAGAGAAACCTCAGAAACTACGACTAAACATGAGAAGAGCGAGAAGAACGTATCAACGAAGCATGGTGGCAGCAGACAGATGTATTCTCCTCGAGTGCTACAGGCAGAAGAGGCATATTTTAAAAGACGCCATGTTAGAGACAAAACAAAAATGCTGGGAAGCCTTCGTGAGAGAAAAACCTCATGAACAATCCATGGGGTATTCCTTACAAAATAGGTGCAGGTAAAATCAGGCCTCCCACAATACTATCCACAGTAAAGAGAACAGATGGACGAGTAACCACGAATTGGAGAGACTCAGCGGAGGAGTTATTAAAAGTTTTGCTTCCTGATGACAACCCGGAAGAAGAAATAGAAGAACAAGCTACACTACGAAGGAACATGTGGCAGCTGGAGTAAAGAGGAAGGAAGTAATATTATAACCGAGGAAGTAATAACCGCGATAAACAAAATGAAAAAAGGCCCGGATGGAATTCCAGCTGGGGTCCTCCAAGAGATAATCATATAATTAACCCCAGTCCTCTGCAGACTCCTGAACGAATGCCTATATCAGGGTACAGTTCCGGGAATATGGAAAAAAGTGAGGTGGTAATTCTAAAGAAAGGAGACGACAAGTACCCTATTTTACCGAAATCTTACCTACAGATTTGTTTATTGAATGTGCTTGGCAAATTTCAAGAGAAGATTCTATGCAAACAATTACAAAACCACCGGAAACGTCAGGGAATGAATCCTAGTCAATATGGATTTAGAACCGGGAATTCGACAGAGGATGCCATAAATCGGTCGATGGAAATAATTTGTAGCAGTACAAAAAAGTACGTAGTGGTCATATTTATGGACATCTCGGGGGCATTCCACAATTTATGGTGGCCCGCCCTGTTTGAACGGCTGAGGGAGATTGGTTGTCTAAGAAGATTATTTTACACCTGCAGGGACTATTGCCGATTTAGAACTGCTTCCTTGAGATGCCAGAACTCTTTCATCATGAAGACACTTACTAAAGGATGCCCGCAAGGTTCGGTTTGCGGTCCCAAATTCTGGGATATAGGGTATAGGGATGGAACCAGAGATCGAACTATTACAAAGAATACCTAAACTTCTAGGTCTAATAGCTTTTGCTGATGACCTTTTATTACTCGTGGAAGGAGCTACGAGAGCAGAAATTGAACACAATAGCAATCTAGTACTTAATTGACTCTGCAAAAAATGCAGCAAAGTAAAGCTGAGTTTAGCACCACATAAAACAACATTTATGTTACTCAAGGGCAAGCTGACTCGAAAACCTACAAAAGAATCGACGGTAAATTGATTCCTAGAAATCCAGGGTATAGGTAATTAGGCATTCAATTGGATGAACATTTAAATTTCGAAGCCCACCTAGAGAAGACAATAGCACGAGCAGTGGCGGTCATTAATAAAATCATTAATATCGGCAAACGAAAATTCACTGTTCCAGTCCAAACAATAAGACCATAATATGACGCAATTTTATCCTGTTTAGTGGGCTAATCAGCAAGTGTGTGGGCAAAACATCTAGGAAAAATAAAACTTAAACGGTGAGTCAGACGTGTCCAACGAGGACTACTTTAAAGATTGACAGTAGCATACCGAACTGTGGCAACAAATTCATTAACCATTGCCAGTAGTGTATGGCCATTGGACCTTGAAGTAAGGAAACGCGGTGCCACATACTGGCTCAGAAAAGGGAAACAAGATAAGGTAGCAGAAAATAGCAACAAGAATGGAACAACAGTGTAACAGGTAGAAGAACATATGATATGTTTCCAACCGTAGTGGAAAGGTTAAAGTTAAAGTACCTTCAACCCACACCCGGATTGGTACACTACATTTCATGTCACGGGCTATACAATAGCTGGCTCCGAAATCGAAATATTGTAGATTCAAGCAGGTGCGAATGTGGTGAAGAGAGTACGCCAGAGCACGTGGTATCGCAATGTGAAATAACAGCCAGTTTAAGAGAACACCAACAAGCTCGGCTGCAAGGGAGGAGAATATTTGACATACTACGGGACAAAAGTTTGTGGCATTTGCTGGACGAGGCAGCTGATCTATCTTCATAATTTTGGAAGGAGAAATTTATATAAAGGAAAAATGCCGAGTAAAATCAAAGACCACAGATAGCAGAAGCGGAAAACAGAATTACAACTCGTAGAATAGTGGAAGGTAATTCCAGAAACAACTGCAGAGGGAACAATGATGCTGGAAGTCTGGCTTTCACAACACCGGATTGGCGGAAAATATCCTACGACAATGAGCAACATCAATCGTCGGAGGAAATTCAGTGTGCTCCAGATAGGCCGTCTTGGTATTCCAGGTCAACTCCTGATGGCCTGGGCGGCAGATTTCGCTGCCAGTTCCGTGGGACTCTGCCTTTGGAGCGCAATCAACAACATCGAGAAAAAATGAACATTAGTGGACCCGAAGTTCGGCCGTGATAATTGGTGGTGGTAATAGTAGTATTAGTTTTAATAGTGGTTTTAGTAGTAGCCTAATAGTATTTTAGAAGTAATGTTAGGGACAATAGCAGTAGTAGTAGATGTAGTAGTGGTGGTGGTAAGCACTCTATTTAATAACAGTAGAAGTAATAGAGATATTCGAATTTTCTTACCTGCATTGTTTATAATGTGAATTCGTTAGATATATAAGATATAAATATATATACATGTAAAATAATGAAAATAGGGCCCAGATTAGATACTAGGTGCTGGGGTATGTTGTATATGAGAAAACAAATAAATAAAAATAAAATAAATTTCACAGACGATTTCCGAAATCATCTAGACGAATAGTAGTACGGTACCCATTTCCCGCCTCATAAATTACAAACAAAATCCATATTCATAAGACAGAACATTGATGAAATATTTCACAGTAAGGTGACTACACTTAGGTTGCGATATTAACACGTAATAATAATAACAACAAATGTTACCGTTTTGAATATTACATTTAACGATATTGAAATACATATTTTTGCAGCTTCTAATATTTGAAAAACAAAACTTTATTACTATTTGGAAATATTTTCATTTCTGGACGACACGGTATGGTTAGTTAAAACCACTCATCCTCGAGGCCGGAGTAAAAAATTCGGAACGTCGACGCAAAGAGACAGAGTCTTGCGCGTTCAAATCGGATTCAAATCCCCACTCGACCATCCAGATTAGATACTGTAATCACTCCAGCATGGTTTCTTGAAAATACATGGCTGAATTCCTTCCAGTTCCTTGTCCTCATCCTCTCTCGTCTATAACTACCCAGTCATCGAAGAGTAGTAATGACCGAAAAAAAAAAATGAAAGAGTGGCGGATCGGTATACAGATTAGCTATGTCGGGCAGCTATTGTTTCGCTACAACTTTAGAAACATATATTTTCACGGTTTAGGAAGGGAAATGTTTATCCGCTTATTTTAATGAATTACAGTTCATATAAATTCGTATACGCGTTTTGCGCCATTTATGATTAAAGGACTGAGTTGGATGACGAAAATGTTTATGGTGTTCTGTACATACAGATTATTGAAATAAGATTTGTATGGTCTGTAAGGGTTAGTTTAAACAGAAATGAATTCAAAACGTTGGGTTTGTTATTTCTGTGGCTAGTTATGTGACGACATCCACAGGATTCATTTAAAGCGTTTTGTTACTGCTTACTGCTAAATAATTAAGTGCAGAATATGTTTTGGTAAAAACACAGAACAGTACTTTATTGGTAAATTAATTGATAAGGTTTTCTTCTTAACTCTACTTCAAACAGTTTGAGAATACCTGTGAAGCAATGCAATATGTGCAGTTCTCTACTTGTCGAATCGTCGACTCGAGCCATGATAAGCTGGGGGAGAGGGGTGGGGCAAGCAACGAGAAGCAATTTGGCCATGGCCTTTTGAATAAACCAGTCCGAAATTGCCCAAAGTGATTTGAGGAAACAATGGAAAATGAAAATTTGGATGTCCTGAATATGCATTCTTTCTAATGCAAGGATCATCGTTGATCGCTCCCCAATCAGGCCCGTATTCTCTTCTAGATCCTTACAAAACTTATATAATGCTACGCTTATCAACCGAAGGTGGAACAGAGATTTTTAAATTGGATAGAAAACGGTACATTGCGAACAATTGTTGTCAATGGTGGCCCATTAATCTACAGCAAGTCTGCAGATTCTTTTCCTTTTGTGGTGTGTTTATACAGTACGATATGATCTAGCATAGATTTCTCAGAAAATTTTACTGACATTATAAGCAATGGAATACATAAAGAGAGTTTGCTGGAAACTTAAGAATGGCTTAGATTCATGGATTAATCCTCATTGCGTAAAACCACATTGTTGTGTACATGTATCGTGAAAAGCAGTAGAAGTTTCTCTTATTACACTAATGAGTGCAACTAGGAAGGTGAACTAAATTATCTTTAGGCGACGAAGTGCATTTCTATTCACAGGGATCATTTATCAGTATCGCCTGGTAGTTCCGCAATGAGAACGACTGGAGAAGGAAGTATCCATTTGGGCAGAAAATTTGTGCACACGTTCCTTAGGCGATATTATTTAAGAACATTCGTATGTTATAGCCATCAAATAAATAATAATTTCACACTAAAACAACCACCAAATTAAGCGGTAAACGATCTCTGGAAGCCATATTTTTGTCCGTGACGTGCAACGATGATAGGCATAACGAATATACTTGTTGTAAGAACCGACAACAAATTTGATACAACCATAAGAAACGTCAGGTTTTTCGGGTTATGGATACATTTTCACTGCTGCAATAAATATCAGAAAGTAATATTACGCATTTCTTGCATAATAAGCTGTATTGAACCGCGCACTTCCCGAATATATATACTTGGTGGCTACTCACAGGTCACGTCACATGCCGGCCTTTGCTTACAAATTAATGGAAACCAGAGATATTATTAGAAATTAGAGGTTATGTAAGTAACTGCTATGGAATTAACGGTCAGAGCACATTTATTAAGTTTACAAGTCAGCTAGTTCGAGTCTACAATCACGACCTTTGAAATAATTTCACGATAGCGCGATTGTCTCTGTCCATGTTTAATAGGTTGTAACCTCTATACACTTAAAATACATCCAATTGAAGTCGAGCAAATCCCATTAATTAATTTGCTTGTAGCTCTGTAGGTCTTATGCCGACTTGGCCCTAAATACGTCGTCTTTTGATCCAAGTACACAGAGTAGAGGTCACTTCTCTAAAATATTTAAAGATATTCAATGGTAATAAAAATAACTCATCAAATGATAGCTAATTCTACAGAAGTTACAACTCCAAGTTGTTAGCGTATATTCTCAACTGTTTTTAATAAATAATCAATTCAAAGCTCGCAAACAAAATAAAACAAAATTATAATACATTACTTCGCGAACTACTAATACGTTCATATAATGCTATTGCGTCACTCACAGTCCAAAACATACAGCTTTTTTACACACACACTTTCCTTCTTCTTTTTCTTTAAGAATCTCTCACACCAGACCAAAGATTTTCTATCTCATTCTTTTCAAAGATGTACTTATACTACCCACTGACAATGTTTGGTAATCTGTGGATTCCTCGAGCTTCGAAATGACATCATGTACATCATTACAATCAATATTTAAATGATAATTAATTACATTTAAGAAAATAATATTTAAAAATTAATTAATTCCGTAATTGGAGTGGTAGCATATGTTGCAAGGTCTATTAATACTTCAAGTTCTTCAAGCTCAAGAGATTTTATTCAAGTTTTAAACAGTGAACCTTTAGTATTAAACACATGCCAAATTATTATTTGGCTAGATCAGGCCAACCAGTCATAACCTTAACTCTGAAACGGAAACTGTTCTAGACCAGTGACCATACGCAAAAAAAAGAAACAGTCACAGGTTTATACTAGGCCTTAAATAATATCGCTAAAGAAACTGTGCACAATTTTTTATACCAAAAGATGTATTACATTTTGAGTCGTTCTCTTTTTGGAAGAGCCTTCATTTTGCTGCAGCAAGAATGCATAATGAGCTTACGTCGACACCGCTAAGTGAAATAACTTCATAAATTGGCTTCGAAGGTACTATTAAAGCAGTAGTATCCTTGTAAGTTCCATGCAACCGTGTTGATTTCGCCAGATTCTGAGACTTTAATGAACTTTAATCTGTCAGCCGAAACCACTATTTCAAATTATCGATTGTCAGCGCTGATGTAGCTTAACTAGCGTTTCTTCGCCCTTTGCGACTAACAAGCATGCCTGAAGAGTTGTTTTGCTTTGAACCAAGGCTGAAATTTCAAGCGATTTCCGAAGTTGTGATTTGTTTGCATGCTGCGCAAGATTAGCTCAGCCCTCTCTGATCTCTCCCCTCAGAAACGTATTTTGTTTCACAAGATTGCCAGTGACTGAAAGTTTTCTGCTCGTGGCGCTGTTTTAGTCTTTCCTCATGCTATTATACTTTTATTTTACATTAGCGCTGCTGTTTTTATACTTCACTGGTAGTTGTAATGTTTTCCTCGAGTATCCGTATCCGAAATCAATAACCATGTGATGTACGATGTAGCGGAATAAACTTTTTGAGGGCATAACATTTATGAAAATAAATTAATACTTTGATGTCCTTAACGCTTGTATAATATAGCAATTTTTTTGTCAAATGACAGTGAATATCAAACAAAGGAGTTCATCCTTCAATCTGAGGGAAAATTGTGGTTGTTGCTAACTCGTGCTGATCATGGAGTTCTGAAGATATTAGCACTCAGAGAAATAATAACCTATAAATTTTGTACAACACGACTGCTTTTGAAGAAACAGAAACTGTTACTTATTAATATTCCAAATATTTTATGAACTTATTCCAGAGAATAATCTACTGTGCAGAAACATTAGTCAGTGGGAGGGCGGTAACGTTATGGCCTCGCATTCGAGAGGACGTGGGTTCCAATCACTCCAGGCGAATGCCAGAATGATTTATCCAAAAGTCCATGGCCAAATTACTTACCGTTCCTTGCCCCTAGTCGTTTCCCGCCTCTAATGACCTCGACGATGACGTGGTGGGCGTATAATATAATAATAATATTGCTTCACTGGACAAATCTTCGCTACTATAGATACTGAAATTTTGGTCAGGAAGACGTGTATGAGAATTTGTTCCTATGAGATTAGCATACGTATTGTCTGGAACTTAATCGTTGCCACGAAATTTGAGTTCCATGTATTACAATGCTGATGGCTGTTTTCTTATTTGCAGAAACCAGATTATTATCAGGAATCACCTTTCTTTTCTCTCATGGTCAGGTGTTGAGAAGATTTTGCTGTACAGTACAAGACATGAATCAATCAGCCGGTGTCACAATATTTTCTCGTTTCCTGTTGTTGCTTCAGCTGTTTCGGATTTGTCGCCTGCTGTATTAGTAGAATGCGTGTGGGGGTTCAACGCAGTGGTTTTTTTTTAAGGGTGTTTGAATCATTGGCGATGTTCTATACATGTAAAAAAAATAGATCAGAATTTTTTGTTGACCGAAGACTATCCGATGCCCAAAACGGTCAATTATGTGAGCATGACTGGCGAGAGAAGTCATCAGTTTAAGAAAACAAACATTTACTCCTCATCGGCCCATAAGACCATATTTAAATACAAAAACATATCATTTTGTTTGAAAAACCGACTTAATATGGGTCTTTTAATGTTTCATTAAAAATTTAGTTAACATATACAACAAATTTACTATTTGTTCTTTTTCTCAAACAATTATATGTTTACTTGTTTTATGTAAGTTTCTCTGCTTAACATGTCACACCACCCTTCAAAATCTCCCACTCCTCCCCGTGGGGGGGGGGGGGGGCTGGAGGGTCTAGGGTGCCACCCCCAGGTTGAGAAACCCTGGTTTATGTTGTCTCTCCTGAAATTAACAATGAACATATGACACCGAGATACAGCTAAGCAAAATTGTTTTTCTTTAATGAAGATATTATATTTCATGTACCACTGTAGGAATTAAAGGAATCCAAAGTTTGTGTCAAATATGTTGCTAGTAAAAGAAATAGAGCTATCCTTCCTCAGATATAAGAAATGCATTTGTTAAACTATTCAGAATTTGAGCGCGTCACTCAAGGAAATATTTTATCGAATTTAGATGTATTACTGACCATAACACCTATCATTAAATAAATATTGGTCTGTAAGACGGCACTAATGATTGCAGATGAAGCTAATGTTTTCTCACAAGATTCACTGTATTGGTGCACTACTCACTTCCAGTCATGTCTCATACACTCCAGCAGAGTTCGACAATGTCTGGTTCTGCACTGTATATTTATGGCCGTATTTTGTTGTATTTTACATTGAATCTGGCGAATGTTAAATAGTGAACGCTGATTATTTCTTTAACTTTCGTCTCTTCTCGTTAGCTGCAGGAATTTCTACGAACAATTATACACTTTTTGGATACCAGGTCAGCTGGACGGTGGACGAAATTTCCATAGCTCGATATGTCTCGATAAAAGTATGGAGTAAGGACAGGACAAAAGCGTTAATAACAACTGTACTGATCCATCGGGTTAAACATGGAGCTTTACACATGAATGCAATTCCACCGGGCTTCAGAGTATTTTTTTTTAATTTTTTTTTTAATATTGGCATTCGGCCTTGTAGTCATTCAGCGAGCAACTGTGTTTCTTTTATTCCATAAGTATGTATATAGCAGGGGTGGCCAATTTGATTGGACCCAAGATCTACTGTTTACTGACAAAACCATGTGCGAGCTACCAATTACGTACTTCTTGAAATTTTAAGTAAAGTACACAATTATGTAGTATTTTTTTATTTTATTAAGGGGGAAAACATAAAACTAAAAAATTATTCTTAGTAAATACTTTTTTATATTAGTGTGAGTATTGGGTCTGAGCTTCTTCAGCTAGATTAGCAAACTCAGGTTTGTAGTTGGAAATTGCAAACCTGAGCGTCTGCCAAGTGAGAAAGGTGTTTATTTCTTCTTTGTTTTAGGTGGGAAAATGCTGATTCGCATAAATACGTAGAACCAAAACACGAATGGAGTTGTTCAACAGATTTATTCAAATTTGGATTTTTCTCGTTGTAAACCAATGCCCAGAAATCTATACCTGAGATGACGTTGCTTTTAGAAATATGTCACAGCGAAAAGTAATAATTTCGTTTTGAAATATTATGTGGTCCATTTGAAATGCATCTGCAAATTTTTTCGCCATTTCGTAGGTATCACTATGATCATCGGAATTATTAAACGGATAACTGATGAATTCCACCAACTTCATAATTTTTTTTGAAATCACTAAAGCAAACTTCGAAGTCTGCCACCACAGCCTTAATCTGTGCCGTGTAGTTGTCAGGAATGAAATTGTAGGTCGGATGTTTTTCCATATGATCCTTGGTGTTTTTTCTTTTCGATGTCAGCTATTATAGACGCTTTTTAACTTTGGAATACTGCAATAGAAATCATCATTTCTGTTAATGTTTTATTCTTGCCTTGTAGTTCCAGATTTAATGTGCTCAGTTTTCCTATATAATCAGGTAAAAATGCTTAATAACATTGCCAGAGTAAATCACCCAGTTTCTGATATTCTTCACCAGTCTCTTCAAGAAATTTTATTATTTAATCCAATAGATCTAGAAATTTTTGCAAAAACTTACTTCGTCTCATCGAACTTACGTTAGCGTGCAATGCCAAATCTGGTTCCTTCTCATCTAATTGCTGTTTAAAGATCCACCTTTGGAGAGAGATACGAGTTTATACAAAGGTAGCTTAATCTTGCTAAAATATGCTTTGAATTCTGTGATTATATCAAGGTCATGAGTTTTCCTTTTAAGGAAATCATACTTAGCTGCTGTTCTTTCGTCGAGAAATTTTCAAAGACCATCCGAATAAAAATAAGTAATTGTGCAGTAACAGTGATATCTGTTGACTCGTCATATCCCTTTGTGTTTCACTAGGAGCATCACACACAGCTGTAAACCATGAATAGCTTCCTTAATTTCATTTTTATTTTTGAAATTCACGAACGGTGAATCTGACACTGCATCGAAAATTTTCTTTATGTATTCTACATCGGAAAAAGGTTTGCAGTTTTGTGTAATTATCTGGCTTACTTGGAAATAAGCTCCAGTTTCAGCATTACTTTGCTCAATAAGGCTTAGGAAACATGTTTTCTCGGACTGTTAATTGCGATGTCAATTCTTGCGATTTACTCTGTCTTCGCTGTTAGGTGGAAAGTCTGTCTGATATTTACTATGCATTGTGTTAAAATGTTGTTCTAAATTTCGTTTTTTCGGTATTGCCACTGATGTATTGCATATTAAGCAGCAACAGTTTTCTTTCACCATAGTAGAGAAATAGTCCAGTTCCCATTCTTGGTGAAAGTGAAAAGTTTTTGATTTTTTGGAGTACATTTTTGAAGGATCTACTAAAATAAAAGTAATATATTATTACTTAATTCGTATAATAATAAAAGTAGAAATATCCTACCACTAAATGCGAATTAAATTTATTTTCGTAATGATGGCACAAAGTTAGTGGGTGAACATTATTGAGGGGTTTGTTTGCCATAGTAACAATATACTTTATTTGCTGAACCTTCAGAATTTCTTTCTTCACCATGAGGCGCGATACAGAGTCTAATCGGGATTTACACTTACGTTGACGCCGTAACTCCGCTGGTCCCTGTCGTCAACTGACGGATTGACTGCGTCCCACACGCTTCACGCCTGTCGTCCATCGACTGGACTAATAGCCGCGATCGACCGGTAGATCGTGATCGATAGGTTGGGCACCCCTGGTACATAGAATGTTCTCATGTAATTTTCGATGATAAAAAATGACAGGACATAAAAAGACGGACATAGGACTTAATTAAAACCACCCATGCCCTACGCCGGACTCGAACCGGCGCCCCCTCCAACGCGAAGCCAGCTCGCTAGTCCCAAGCTACCGCGGTCGGCTTTAGAGTATTTCTTCAACATATTCATGCACAGAATGCTAACCAAACACACATTTATCACAGCTGAAAGGACGAAGTTATCTGTTTAACACCACCGGCGTAGAGTGCTTCTTGTGGGATTTAAATCTTGAATATTACTCAAGAATCAGAAGTCCTTATTGACACATGGGATATTTTGGAATTGAGAAAAAAGTCATATAATTTAGGATTCATCAAATTTAGTCTATACATATGAAACTAATACAAGGTGTGAAATCGTCAAAACACGTTGGAGCAAATCCAAACGTATTGGGAAAACTGATATCGTATTGATAAACATATCGCATTTTTATTGCTTTAAATTAGCGTAGGAAAGATTTGCGTAGTATTAGTTTGTTGGAGAGGTATATTAAAACAGTAAGTTCACTGACAAAAAATTCCTATTGAGTTCATTTTTTAGAATTAAGGCAGCTGGCTACAAACCATTTAGTCAGTTTTTCTCTTTTTAATGTCATTACCCGAGGAGTAGGGGCATTATTACGATGGTTTCAAACCCTTCCTCCTTTTGCGTGCTTAATGCATCCATGAACTTCATTCTGGTGTACCGACAGTATTGCTCGATATTGTGTATCATTATCGGCTCGTATCTCCCTGTTTGCTTTCAGATAGGGCCCCTTACATCGCAGTCTCTGATTACCATTTAAAACATTGAAGAGAACAGAAAAATCGTAACATACCGTTTCTAACGCAGGGGCTACGACGCTTCTTTAAGGATTCTGAATAAATTCTTTTTACGAAATATACAAGAATTATATAATTATTTTTATTCATAACGCATAGATTGTCGGCGGCTGGGCAGATATTCCTCCAACTCAATAGTCATTGTTCTTTTTTATTATCTATTTATTGTTACATAGTTTTCTTTGTGAAGTATTCCTTACACGTATTCCACCTACTTTGTGGATAGATAGCACAGCCTCGCCATTGCAACTGTGATTTACTGGCACCTGCGTTTCTAAATATGGGTTAGTGATTTAATTTCCATTTAAGAATTATTATGAACATTGAAATTATCGACTCTAAATACGAGAGATTGGATAAGTTTCCATTTTAATATCTATTCAGTAGAAGTTATTTAACACTTATTCATAAATTAAATAGAACTATAAAATTTACAACATTGCGTGAACTATACCGCATGTAATGAAGGATATTTAAGCCAGACTACTTTATGATAGTGAAACATAAAACCCAGTCATAAAGAATTAACTATACTTTGCATGGATTAAGAAAAAAATAACACACACACACACGCACACATACAATTCCAAGACAATACCCAATTTACAATCGCACCTGAAAATTAACCCCGGCATGAGACCTGTTAACACAACCAAACTAGCTCAAATTATTTGTAAGTTTATGGGATCAAGACATGAGAACTATTCACAGGTGTTTTGTCAGGTTGTTTCAGGTTCAAGCCATTTGAAAACGCAATACAGTTATCTGATTAACACATTGCCTTGGCTGCGTAGTACAGTGTATGGCCACTTCAAGCCACCAAAGAACCGTGACATCAGTGAATGAAATAGCAAGTGAAACCTTACTTACCAGCCCATGGCACCAGGTCTTGAAAGACCATTTTTCCCCTCCGAGTTTGCCAGTTGTCAACAACGGGAACTGAAAGGAGCCAATCAGAATTCCTCAATCAGATGCTCCCCACCGTGGTTGGGTGTTGAGCATGAAATAAAAATGAAATTATAAATTAAAAAAACTATAAAACACACTTTTGTAGCAATGTGAACTAAAAAGTTAAAAATAATCTTTAAACATAAAGATTTTATTCAACGGTGTTATGATGTCCCACAATTCACTATAACTTATTTTTTTGAATAAGCTTAAAATAAGAACGAAGTCATTGACCAAAAAAATAATGTAATAAACGTAGGGGATACTAGATACCAGTTTTCTATTTTATTGCTAGCTATTCACAAAGGTAAAATCATTATAAAAAGTAAGTTTAGAAGACATTCGAGTCTTAGCATTTCGTAAGTGACAATCAACTTAAAAATATTTGATTCATGTTCGCGTAACATCTAGGGCGCCAACATCACATGGAACTATCCCCATTAGCTCGGAGCAATCAAGTTATTCTATCTTGAGATCATCCAATGACGCGACCGATAGTTAAATAAGCCTATCAGGCAGCAAAGGGACTAACTGATAAAAATCTAAGCACACTTTGTTTACTATAGGAAGCTATTTTGAATTCCATGGCTCCATTCAATGAAGTGCACGCCTGTGTGTTTGCAACCCGCTGAACACTTGTGCTTGCTTGATTGTATAGCACACAGCCGACTACTTGCTGCGCTGCGAATTCTTTCTGCTCGCTCATACGAGCAACTGACAGACCTTGCCTGGCGTGTGAGCGGTAACGCTCTGGTCTCTCATTTGGGAAGACGCTGGTTCGAATCCCCGTCCAGCCATCCAGATTTCGCTTTTCCATGGTTTCCCGAAACCACTCTAGGTGAATTCCGTGATGGTTCCTTCAAAAAACCATGGCCAATTTCCTGCCAGTTCCTAGCCTCCATCCTTTCCAGTCTATAATGTCTTCGACTTTGACGAGGCGTTAAGTCATAAGGAAAAAAAAAATCAACTAGCTGATCAAACGCGCGCATTTCCTGCGCTACCTCCTCCTCCAGTGACCGTCCTGTAACATGCATCTGCTTTTCGTTGGGTCACTTAATCGCTTAACGAAATGCAGTCTCACCAAAATTAGTGTCAGTGTGCAAGATCGAATATAGTGGATTTGAAGAATATGTTATCTTGTAAATTAACACACTTATTACCTTAAACAAGGCTTCAAATATTATAAATTTAAGCTTGCAGTTTTTTATAGTTGGTTGTGCATTTGCAGCTTTAAGACTATATCCAATTTTGTTATTACTCTGCAGTGCATCACATATTGATGATAAAGGGTCGTATTTAAATCTTATGTCGCCGGAAAGAAGAGGGTAATGTTGTCAGTTACCACTGAACGTAGAGTAAGGGAACATCATCTCGTTCGGCTATAAGGATCTACGAGAATCATTTGAATACTGTCCGGCTTTAGCTCCTGCTAACTGAGAAGAACATTTATTTCGTTCGGTCTGTTGTCCTGCCTATAATATTCTTTAAGATCAATACTATTAACGATTGTTCTATAAAGTCGGCTACAATCTTAATATCACTCATTTTATTACGTCATTAACTGGGAGATTAAACGTTCCCGACAGCAGAATGCTCTTACCATCATGTGAGCGTGATGTCGCCAACTTCTCAGATGATTTCTCTAGAAAGAAAAACCCTTATTGCTCCAAATTTCTTCATTACTTCACTAGAAATGCTTCATCAGGTCGTTTGCGCTTTAATCGTATCATTTTTATTATTAAAATTATTGAATTTTATAATGTATCTTCTTTAATGTCTCCAAGATCGATTTTTTGAAGTAGTCCTACACGGCAATAAGAAATTTGTACGTGCGTTTAAAGCCCCGTACGGCCATCCAGATCAAAATTTCGTTTTTCCGAAATCACTCCACACGAACGCTGGGGTGATTACCTTAAAGAGCTATGGCCGAGTTCCTTGCCGGTCCTCCCCCATTGTCACTCGGTTCTAACGAGCTCAACTTCGACGGGTCGTTAAGCCAGAAGCAAAAATATTACATTACTGATTTGGCGTATTAATTTATTTGCACTAAAACATGAGTTAATTTTTCTTAGAGCAACATTTGATGCATCTTTAAATGATGTGATTGTACCATGTATTCACACTATCATCTAATATGCGTGGAAGATCATCTTATGTCTAAAACTGGGTACAAGAAGATTTTCCATTACTCGCTCCAATTTGCATGTCTGTTGATATTAATTTTTAAATGAACAGCGTCCATGGAAACAATAGAATACACGCGTTTTCGGTGTGAGTAATATGAAACAATGATTGAATATTAATAACAAATTTACATATTTCGTTAACGATTCATGTCTACAAGTGATGATTGCTACAGAACATGCACAACTGCTAATCAAAAGTAGGACGTATTAGTGATTATACCCGATTTTGCTGCTTCATTCCTTTCCCTATCAAACAGCTATATCTTTTTCAGATTGTTAAGCTTAAATTTGTAAAGTAAGAAGTGTTATTAGTAGTAAAATGAGGTAAGTAGAATAAAGTAAGTTGATTTTGTAGCAGATTTTTTTCTTCCTTGTGGCACACAGAATTTTCTGTCTCTCTCTCAGTACAGTTGACAAATACTATCCTATGCTTCAGGTGTTATTCAAAGCATGATGACTTGGTATATACGAAATAAGGTTTAAGTGTCTTGAAAGTTTCTAATATGAAAGACGATCACTAATGTATTGTTGTTGAGTTATACTTAAGTATACCAACAGACACGTGTAAGTTGTCTTCCCTGTTTACTTCACACAAAATTTTTAGTCAGTGCTTTGGTGACTTCAATATATTCTATGAACAGAGTTATTATTTTTCAGATCAGTATTAATCGTAGCGATAATGATTTACAACTAAGTTTTCTTAAGGAGGTGAATGTAGTTTTACAATTCATATTTTAATTTACATTTAAATTGGATATTGGTGCATATATTTTCACTCAGTTTTCTCCTTCTTCAAATGTCGCTTTTTTATATTACCCTTTATTTTCAGTGGTAATTTTGATTAGTTGTGACTTTCTCACAGGAAGCAATAATTTAATAACAAAACCGCTCGTTTGTTTTCTTCTGGGAGAGGGGGTGTTGTATTGTAATCACTTCTCCATTCAACAAATTGCACTACATTTCCACTACCAGTCAAGCAGGGACGCTGATGTTTTACGTAAATGCGAACAAACAGGGAACCAATTTTTCGTTCATGTAGGTCTTCCAACTTTAGCCGTTTCATTTCCTGTTTATAATAGAAAACATGTTTGTGCTGGTAAAGTTCACTTTCTAATTTCTGGATAAGACTTAAATCATCCACTCAAACTGTCATTACCTGCATCGGGACACAAGAAGATTCCGAAGCACCTTTAATAACGTAAGTGTCTAACCTCTGCAGACAGCGCACGAAAAACCAAAACGATCATAGTTGTAGAAGTCATTGTTTTGTAACTGTGACTCTCTATAAGCATTTTTGAGAATGATAGCAGAAGAGATATGTGTCTACATTTTTTACCTCAATCACTTTTTTTCGGAAAGCTGAATGATAAATGACAATGACCTCAGGACAGGTTTCAACTGAAAACTAATATTAATATGGGATCTAATTATGCTTTAGTTAGTGCTCAAATAAACCTCAAGACAGAAAATGTTTCCTCATTCATTTCTTTATTTATTTAACTACTTTTCTATTTTCAGTATGATTGCAGATATACTATCAGCCCTCTGATCATTTTAAACAACAGCAAAGGCAGTGACAATCACTTTTTAAGTTTTCTGAAAAATTGTTAAAAAGTAATTGTAGAAAGACGGTATTAGAGACACAGGCTCATTTAAAAACTGATGGTTAATATATATAAAAAAAATCCTCGCTTCTTTTTCAATACTTACAAACAATGTTTATGTCATTAATTTTATTTGTAATAGTTGTAGGCCATTCGATGTGCAGTTCTCTGTTTAAAATAACGAATTATTATTTATTAAAAGACTTTGCAACTATTTTGCAATTATGTTTCTTTTCGGCTCTCCTCGAGGCGTAAAAAGCGATCGTATGTTTGGTTAACATTTTTCTTGGGGGTAAAAGTAACTCAAGTAATAGTCGCATTGGCGTTTTACTAAATAATTATTCATTCATTTTATTTCTGTTTATGATCAAGGAATTACTCCTACAGTATTCTTTCATTAGATTCTTAGCTATTGCATGAAATTTTAATGATTATTGAAAGTTACAAAAATATCCCTCAGAAGTAATTTCTTTTATTTATTGCAGTGATTCGTGTTGGAAGAAAATGTTTAAATTGATGTAAGTTTATGCCTACTTCTCAATCTTCAGATAATCGATAAGATTTTGATTACGGTACTATTTATGATCCACAATTCTATCGTTCTTCCTTTTTTATATATGATTCATGAATTATAAAAACACTTAATTGCTGGAATATTGTGGTCTCATAAAGTGGTTGCTATTCCAATTGTTCTATGTTCACATTTATAATGTTTATGGTATTTGTGTTAGTATATATATATATATATATATATATATATATATAAAATATGTGTGTGCTGGATCCACGGTTTTTCTGCCTGTTCCTCATTAAATTAAATCTCGTTGCATACAGTATTTATTTCAGTCTAAGTAAATATTAATTCTTAGAAATAGTATCTACGAACACAGTTGCCGAGGATCCTGCTATTACA
The DNA here is from genome assembly GCA_031002005.1 of Vandiemenella viatica. Taxonomy (NCBI): domain Eukaryota; kingdom Metazoa; phylum Arthropoda; class Insecta; order Orthoptera; family Morabidae; genus Vandiemenella; species Vandiemenella viatica. The sequence continues at coordinate 361,000,012 of CM061921.1, forward strand.
CTTACTTTAGCACAGTACGCGTGTTCCTCCGTACACACAGGTTCCCTTGGAGATTTCACCTGATCGATAGCTTTTAGAGCGTCCACTGCGGTATTCAGGAACGTATGAAGTGAACAAACACCGGTATCAGAGACAATTGTTTCGTCAACATGGGATAAATTTTAAAATTAGGACTTTGATAATCCATAACTCTCGTATCAAACTTTCGCATTCTATTGAACCATCTGCGGAATGAGTACTATCATCGGAGCCACCGAATAATTCTAAGGGATGATTCATCTAACACACGCCTCAAGGTGGATATTTAATTTAAACACATTTTTTTCGACCATGTTTGTGAAATGAGTAGTGAAGTTATAGATTAAGTTGATAACAGTTTTCCTTAGAAAGCGAAAACTGGGTAGGCTGGTCCTCTAAATACACATGGGTGACTTGTGTTACTGCGCTGGTCGACATGTATCGACCAGTTGCGGTGTTCTGGTTGATGTATTGTGCGGGGGCACATTGTGAGGTCCCCGATAGGCCCGCATTCAACAGGTGCATGTCACCGGGCTCTCCAAAACATTATCTAGTCTACCGCTACACTCACATAATTGGTTTTCGTGTCGAAAAATGCCGATACCTGACTGTGGCATGTACTAACATACGGCGCCTTCACTGGAAAAAAATTTCATTCCCTTTTGAACATCGTCAATTGTGCTACACAGACTAAATTTAAACCGATACTTGTTTATTATTTTAAAGAAAACTTACGTTTCATGAGATGTCATTAGTTTTCTTCACACATACTGAATTATTCCTTCTTGATCTGTCGGTATATTAGCAATCATATATGATTTATTGGGATTTGATTTGGGTATGCGAAAATGATGTATGAATGAATTAATAAAGATGCTAAATAATGAAATTATGAAACAATTAAAAATATATGTTGTACCCACTAACTGATTTCGATTAAATGGTTGCCAGCATAAGTTTATATGAAAAAATACATAATCAGCTCAGTATGAAATCAGAACATGAGAAATCATGTAAAGACATGAATGAAAATTAGAGTTCTATGTCATGAATTCAATTAAATTTCTGGGCATGAGATTTTCGTGATGCAACATTTAGTAACTTAAGCGTAAGCATTTAGTGAGGGCTAAAATTCGTTAACATGAGCCAACACAGAGACGTTACTGGGTAATTTGAGAAAAACTTCCTTGCGGGATTTTGACGTGTGTTATGATGATAATATCTACACTTCTTGATGATTTCGCAGCGTCGGAATCAATCAGCACATTTGGACGTGCCCAGAGCAAGATTTCGTCACACAAGCATCAATTTGATGCGAATCTACCTGCCATAAGCTTAGTTAAACTTGCTAAAATCACTCCGAAAGACTGTCGAAACTTGATGTGTTTGATGTATGGAGAACAGACCATTGCCTCCACAGAAAACACAGTTGCTAGAAGAAGTCATGAACTATCAGAACTTTGAATGTTGACATCAAAGTACCGAAAAGTTCTCTTAAAGCCGATGATCTTTCGTAGGCGTCAGCTACAGATAGATTGATCTTTGAAGGCGTTCTGGAGGGGGAAAAAATTCTCGCTTCCGTCTCTCACAGAACAGCGTATCACCGAAGGAGGGAATACTCTTGTCGGAAAAAAAGTCATTGAGGACTACCGACAGAAGTGAAAATTTAGAACTATTAATATCATACGCACAACACGTCATACTTACAGATATACTAAATAATAACAAATAATTCCATGTGGTTGTAATGAAATAGTGGCGGGTTTCTAGTGGCAGTACATTCCGCCCCTATCTTAGCCGCCTTAACCTAACCCGGTAGTCCTACCAGGTATAGAGGACCTACAGTTTTACGTGGAATACAAACCACGAAAGCATTGTGGCGAACTTCACATTACACAGGAAGCTATGCCAGATGTGAAGGTTGGGTTAGTGGTCTATGGAAAACCGCGCCGAGACAGAGATTCGAGCCGGGGATCTTTCGTTCGCCAGTCGGACACCTTAACCACTGAGCCACCAGACCGAAACAGATATACCTTTAACATTAGCTGGTCGGTAAAGCGAACTCGTAAGATTTTACCCATCCAAAAATCGCCCAACGCACCTAAAGAAGTTTTCAATTAAAAAAACTAAAAATCTAACTAAATTCTCAACCCAACGGTTTGTCGAATCTTCCCAAAGGAGATGTACCAAGGAAAGAAATTAAGTTGAGGGTGTGACAGGATAAGTGGGTTTAGGTTTCTGTAAATCAAACATCAACAGTGTTTTCTATTTGTTTTAAAGTATATGTATACAAAATTCCATAAAATTCTGACAAAAACTGTGTGTTTGAATAAAGATTTTGTGAAAAACGTCCTGCGCGCATATTATACGCTCAATAGGTGGTCGTGGCCGTGACGGCCGCGATCTGACGCACAACAGGTGGCTACTTGCGAACTCATAGATTTCCCCCCGTCGAAACATCGCGTAACGTGACTATAGAAGTTGTCACTTAAAAAAAAAAAAAAATTGAAGCCCCCAGAAGACATGGTCGGATGTCAATGTAACTTCGTACAAATACCACCGGCGCACTGGCGTGAATGTAAATGATTAGAGTTACAATTTCCTGTGACAGGTAGAACTGCCACCAGAGTGCACCAGCGTTGTTCTTGTTTAATGTTGGTGCCAGGAACAGTAAGGTATATCCATCACGATTTTCAATATTTGTTTCACATTTTCCGGAGTGACTGCTTCATTTGGCCTACCCGAGCTTTTTGTATCATTTGTATCCGTGCGACCGCGCTTAAAATCAGCATACCACCGGCAAATGGTTGTTTTCGAAGGAGCAGATTCTGGGTAACATTTTTCAATCCATTGCTGAACTTGCACTATATTTCCCATTAAACAGCAATGTTTTATCAACACACGAAATTCGTTTTTGTCCATTTTTTCCAAAAATGCACAAGTAGCGTCACTTTCACCACAGTAGCTTTGCTGTTTATAGTTAGATTGACGTGAAAATCAGACACGTGTCATTTGAAGGTTAGTTCTTTCGAAACAGGAAGTAGAGTTGAAATTAGTAAGGCCTCTGTGGGTGAGTCCCGGGACTTATTGAATGATGGGGTGTGAATAGTATCAGATGTACAGTGATCAATGCGAAGGACACCTACTCGTGGTAGACAATGTTATCAGCTGCTATTACAGAGTATGATAGGAGCGTCATTGTGACCGACTTTTGAGTAGTGCGAGTTCGCAATACTACTTGAGATTCGGGAGGGCGGGTGTTAAATCTCGCCCGGCGATCCTGACTGCTGTTTTCCGTGGTTTCCCGCAGTCAATTTAGGCGAATACTGGGATGGTACCCTGCAAGGCCACGGCCGACCTTCCATCCCTCTTCCTTCCCCGTAGATTAGTAGGCTGGAAAGAGTCTTTGTGACTCTCCAGCAGCCCGCCTCCCAGCCTTCAGCTGGTGGGAGGAATGTTAAAAAAAAATGCTTGGGAACGTAAAGGCAGGCGTACTCGTCGTCAAGTTTCCGGTCTACCGCGTCTGACCACACAAGCGAGGATCGCCATATTGTACACTAAGCACATCGTAACCCTTTCACAGCTGCTCCTGTCATCCAAGAACAAGTAATGCACTCAGTAACATTCTTGTCATCCCGCTCAGTTGGTCGGAGACTAGCAACAGCTGGTCTAGGGAATTACCATGCGTAGGATGGCATTAACACAACACACACAGCTGCGTTTGGACTGGCGCCGTGACCGGGAAGCAGTGATTGCTGATTAATGGCGTCGCGATGATTCGCGGGTCTGCACTACCTCGGATGACCATCGTAGGCAAGTATAGTAGCGACTTAGCAAGAGGTCTATTTTTCCAACGTTTCGGTGAGGCAAAACGGAATTAATCCTGGCGTTATGGTCTCGGAAATCATGGGGTATGACTTCAGGTCACAGCTGGTAGTGATTGAGGGAACTCTGATGGTACAACAGTACGTCACGGACATCCTGCCTCCTCATGCGACAGTATCGTGGAGCCTTTTATCAACAGGACAGTATTGATCCAGACACGGGACGTGTGTCTATGAAATATATGCGCGATGATGAGGTATTCCCGTCGCCAGCAAGATCCCCAAGTCTGTCCCCGATAGAACATGGGTGGGACCAGCTCCGCCCCAGTTCCAGTATCCAGGATATCAAGGAACAGTTACAATAGTTGTGGACCAGCTTGCCTCTGGAGAGTATACAACAGCTTTATGACACCCTTCCCAACAGAATGAGTGTATGCATCCAGGCCAGAGTGGGTGAAACATTACACTGGTAAGTGGACCCATACTGCCGAATTCTTTGTTACTTTGAGTCGATTTTGTAACCACTGTAACCTACTCCCCTTGTGGATGCTTCTCTTTTATTGTGAGGAAGTGTAGTTAAAACAATCGCAACCTTGAAATATTAATAATATTATGGAATTTTAATAACTGAAGCTTACTGAAGTTAATTCAAATTCACCTTTACACGCTCTCCTACAGTACACTTCGATTGGGGATAGTATGAATTACGTGCTAGTCCACTTCGTAGAATTTCTCTATGACGGAAGGAAAACTTAACGTTCGTTACACTGTAGTGATCACTGGTGCATATATTAATTTACCAAATTTGGAACACGACTTCTTAAGGTAATCTGTATATGTGTTTTTGAGAACTTGTTCCGAGCACTGGCACTCTGTCTCCTTTACAATGTTTTCTCGAGGTCACAGATATCCCGTCTCCAGTGCGTATCCCCTTAAGAGCTTCCCAAATTATTGTCGTGCAGCAGGATATTCTTGCTACCTGGCTTGGCAAAAATTCCGCAGGAAAGAAATTCCTTTTATTTGTCAAGCAAGCAGATATTTCCTCGTTTCTCTCAGCAAAATTTATATGCATGTATTTGTCTTAATTTAACAGTTGTAACAATAAAAATAGTTGAGTTTCGTCTGTATCGAATACTTATCCTATTGAAAAATAAATAAAGCCAAAGCAATTGAATGTTTTTGCATTTATTAACCTCCCGAACGCGTTTCACTTCTTTCGCATTAGCAAGAGACTGAAAAATGTAAGTAGATTACAATTTCGATAATAATACCACTGTACAAAACGGAACAACGTAACCAAATTGTAACATGTGTATGTAATTACCAGGAGAACCCTCTGAAGATCCTTCTGCAAAGAAGTGAAACGCGTTAGGGAGGTCAATAAATGCACAAACATTCAATTGCTTTGCCGTTATTTATGTATCAATATTGTTAGCAATTGAGGAAAATGATCAACAACGTCCAGTTACTTATCCTATTATTTACACGCATAAGTGTCCCTTTATTTTCATACTAGAATCAATTTAAAGGTAGTCAGTGAAGATCAAACTTTGACTCGGTCCATAATAGTATAAGTAATTACAATATCATAAAAAACGCAGTGAGTATGTTCTGCTTCACAACAGTCTCAAGCTCCATGATTTTCATTTAAATGTTCAAACACATGTGAAATATGTTGGATATTACACGGCTGCTAGACTAGATAGTCACGGTTCTTGATACATTCCTAATAGGCATTTGATGTTTGGATCACACAAACCGTCTTATTCAGAAAACGATTACAATCTTCAGACATAAGGTGTTCAGCTCTAAATAATAGTAACAAGTCAACAATTCCATTTAAAGGATTTAGATGCTAGATCTGCAGGTCTGCACTGTTTAGAGTATTAGTTTGCCTGCTCTCGACAACGTCAACAACGACAGCCGATAAATGAGACAAGTCAACGCAAAATATGGCTTTCCACTTGCACCGGTTAACCATGAAATATTTATCCACTTTCTTGCCAGAATTTCGGCTAGTACCTAGGATTTTACGGTATTTGAGAATTTATAGCAAATTAATATCTAGGCCATTGGAGTAGGAACTTAGCCATCTTGCTACAGACCAGTGCAATTGGAAGGCAAAGCCAAAGTGATCAACTGTCATGATGAACTCATAGCTACTTGGGGAAACTCAACAGCAATATTGTTTATTTTTACTCGTGTCAGAATCTCAATGAGTTAATTCCCGACTACATCATACTACTGTACTTTACCATAACGAATAATTTTTGAGTTAGGAAGGCATATTGTTCTAAAATGAAAGAAAATCTTATCCGTTGTGATTCGTTACGGTACGGGCGAGGGAGGGGTATGAAAATATGATTGTTGATTACTGTTCGAGGTTTTCTCAGGTTGCTTTTCTTAAATTTGTGGTAAAAGCTCGACAGGAGGTTAACTGATTCAAGTGACTTGGCTAGCAGGGTAGGAGAAGTGGTGGTGTACCAAAATCACAAACCTTTCCATAGTGCGTATAGAGAGATGGACGACAAACTTGGAGGTACAGTGGATGCTTCCTTCAAAAGGCCATTGGCGAATTCCTTCTCGTTACTTGCCCCCAGTCCTTTCCCGCCTCTAGTGACCTCTACGTCACCGTAAAGCCATAAAAAAGCCCTTCGTGCTTATAGTTTTACGCCTCGTCGAATTCAACGTAATTCGAGGCGGAAAAGGACTGGACCAAAAAACGGGAAGGATTTCAGCCATGGCTTTTTGAACGAACCATCCTGGGAGAGATTTGGGGAAGCCATGGAAAACCATAATCTGGATGGCCGGACGGAGTTCGAAACCGCGTCCTCCCGAATGCCAGGCCAGAGCGTTACCGCTTATACCACGCTCTATGACACGCTACGCTTAAACAACTTTCTCATTAGGGAATTACTTAACGTCACCTCTGTGGTTAAGGCGTCTGACTGGAGATCAAAAGGTCCCCTGCTCGAATCCCTATCTCGCCCTTAACCCGACCTTCATGAAGTAAGCCAGAACGCTTCTGTGGTTCGAGGTACCCTGTACTCGGTAGGAGTGGAATGCGCATCCAATAGAAATCCTGTCACCAGGTCATTACGACCACACGGATTTATTATTTATTTATTACCTCTGTCACACATACCGCATGAACCAGCACAGACGAATGACCAATTTTTTAAATAAAATTTGAAAAGCTATTCACTAACCAAATCATCACGTTTATATGGGAGGAGACATCTACATACGCAATTTCATTTACGTTTCCGACTTTTAGGAAGAATCTTTTATACAGGTAAACGGTTCTGAAACTTAGTTTGACATCAAAATTGCAACGAAAATAGCCATTCCAAAACCCATCCTGTGAAGAAAATCGCATGGCTAACTGCCACTCGGTGACTGTGGCTGGATAAAATTCGAACTGCTTTTTCCTCGCTGAATCTTCATCTGCACCTACAATTTATCTCCAAAGTCACAATGGGATACCGGTTACGGAGGCTTCTTTGCATCAAAACTGATTTCTCTGTATACGATATCCCAATACATTACAGAATGACAGGAGAAATAATACTTGTTGGCATCAATATAGCACGAAATTTTCCTCACCGCTGCGCCCTACACGATTGGTGGAGAAGTATTTCTTTGTAGTCGAAAATGAAAGAGGTTGATCAGATATTTACCGAAATTTTCCAGAGGAAATCTCATCGTCTCCCTGCCAGACAACCCGAGCTCAGTTTCTGTAGTAAGTTCATGACATTTTTTTTTTAAGGGATGTGGAATTGACCAGAACACAGAAACTGCCGTTCATATCTGTACTTTGTGTATACTATTAACTAATCCCTTTCATTTTTTTTTTTGCTTTTGGCTTATCACCTTGTAGACGTCGAGGTAATTAAAGGCGGGCAAGGAACGGTAAGGAGTTCGGACATGGCATTTTGAATGAACCATCCCGGTATTCACCTGCAGTGATTTTGGGAATCTGAAAATTACGCAGCAGTAGATGAGGGCAAACAAGATTCTCAAAGAATATTCATTACCACTAACGCTAACATCGATTAGTGGAAATTCATATTTAATTGGAATAAATGTTTTTGAAATATTGTATTAACTTTGCAGAAAATTGTTTCTTTTGTAGCGAAAGCGTTTAGTTTCAGGTGAATTGCAATTATTTTGACTCATTACGCTTTCATGGAGTGCATAAGAGCCGTGAGGTTTAACTAGTTTTGAGCCAGAATTCTGATAGGAATTACAGAAATAAATTTAATGTTAAGTAAAGTCGTTAAAAATTACGGTATGATAATGGAACTGACTAACGACTCAAATGATGAAATTGCTCAAACGACTGTGGGTGAACAAAGCATTTCTAAAAGTAAGTATTAAAATTCACGCTAGGTTAATGAGCAAGTGTTAGTGTTAGCGGTCTGTGAGTTGTAGCTGAATGGGGAGAAAGAGATACGCACTATGAAGATGTTTTACTTAAAATACGTTCGTTGAAATTACTATTCCTAGACTTTAAGCTTTTGAATAATACAGAAAAAATCTCCGAAGTAAAAAACAATTACTTAATTGCTCATTGAAGAATTATTTCTTGCAAGCCGTTCAGAACCATCAGTCGTCTGCAACAGATGAACAAGAAGAAAGTGCGTCGGTTCGTATTTTTTTTTGTTTTTGTAACTGCTTTACGTCTCTTTTTAACATCGAGGTCTTTAGAGACGGGAAAGGATGGGGGGCAAGGATGGGGGCAAGGAATGGGAAGGAATTCGACCATGGCCTTTTGAAGGAAGCATCCCGGCATTTGCCTGGAGTGATTTGGGGAAACCATGGAAAACCCAAATCTGGATGCCCGGACGGGGATTCGAACCGCCATCCTCCCGAATGCGAGGCGAGAACGCTAACCGTTACACCGCCACGCTCGGTGCGTTGGTTCATATTTCGGCAAATACATTTTGTTACAAGAGGAAAAAAAAAAAAAATCTGGAAGATTTATTCGGGATGAAGAAGTACTAAGAAGCAAATTACATAGTTACAGGTGATGTACAACAGCCAGCTAATTAAGTGAAGGTCCGTAATGTATTGTAACTAAGAACAAAATGAGAGTGTAACGGAAATAAATTTAAAGTCAAGTTAACGGTAGAACAAAAGAACGGACTAATGAACTAAACAGGGAACTCCTTCAAGTAACTGTGGGTGTGAAAAATAATTTCAATAAATAACTATTAAAATTACTGTGTTCAATATTTCTTATATTCCGGAAAATGTGTCAGAAAAATGAGAACTACAGTTTAGGTGTAACCGCAACTAGGTATGTACCATAAAAACAAAATGCGCTAAAATTATAAACTGTAGCTCAACAGTCATTTAATTATTTCTTATACGTTTTCAGGAATTTTTCGGAGTAAAATACTCTGTGACGTCGTTCGGAAAAGGGATCTCTATTTTTCAATGATTAGACCATAGTAATTAATAATCAGTCCCATATTTATGAAAGTCGCTCAGCTATAGCTTAAAAGTCCTTTCTGTATTCTGTATGCTGTTTTATGACGTGTAAATAAACTTTTGCGTTGTAAGAAGCTAATATGTAATTTCTGCTGAAAGCTACTTTTCCTCGATGTCTTTTAGTAATCATTTATATTTATTTTCTGTGGAGTATGGAAAAGACTAATCACTTGTTGTAATAATAGCAGAGTCTTTTAGGTTCAATGAAAATAGTTAAAATCCGTTCCATCAGGTTGTGGTCCTTGTAACTGCATTGGTGTGACGTATGATTTGGCTGGGTGGATAAGAAAAGGAGAATTAATAAAAGATAGGTCATTTAAATATCACATGAATTTAAAACAATAACGAGTAATGGAAACTTTAATAATCTGTACTCATATTTACATAAAGAAATATCGAAAAATATCTAACTACCCAGCAGCTCAGTATATACTGAAAATTGAAATAACTCGTGGAGCATTCGTTTTTATATCGCTTCTATCCTAGCAGATTGTGTATAATAGAAAACTTTTTAATATCGTTGAATGCAAAATGACGAAATTCCACTAACTCGGCCTTTGTTTTAAATCTGCCGTGGAGCAATACAACAGTCCTGTAATGCTAATCACAAAAATGTATTTGTAAAGTTTTTAATTTATTCGTATGTCAGTATATAAATGTAAAGTTTGCGCGTAGCCTGCGCATGATGGGGTACGCTGAGGGAACGAGGGTCTTAGGCGGGCGGGATTAAAGGGCAAATTGTTTCATTAGAGGCCACCTACAGCGTCGGTCTGTCTGTCTGCTATCAATGCGTTGCTGATTAAAGCATACGCATCTGTTCAACTACCCTTGTCACGAAATTCGCTTTAACAAGTGGCGGAATCAACTTAAAAAAAACCACACTACATGGGACTGAGTAACTCATAATTATTCTGTGAAAAAATATTCGCGACCAGTACACCGTCATAGGATAAAATATAAAAGATTGCAATTCCTCGTGAAACTTACCATAAAAAAAGAACTCGAGGGAGCGAATTCCGCGTGCAATTACGATACTACCTCAGTGAAATGCATTTACGATGCGGAACACAGAAAACTCTTACCAAACATCAACATTTACACATACCAAAAAAAGAACAGCGAAAAAAAAAAAAAAAATCACGAAGCAAATCTTGCACGAATTCGCTACCACAGTGGGGTTCCCTGTTTCCGTGCAGTGAAAATAGCATTCCCAAATTCAGCTTTTACATGCAAAATCATCGAAAATCTTTATGTACCACGATTATAACCGGAATTTTATATTTTTTCTGCTTTCACACTAACTTTAAATATACCATCTAAAATGGCTCTTGTACATTTGTCCCTGCAACATAGAACATATAATACGTTTTTTGCTTTCTTGAGCTTTCGTTCCTTAAAACAAACGTCAAGGTTCCAAATAATCTGTTCACAAGTACATCAAAACAGAAAAAATAAAGTGTATTAAAGATTGTGTCAACTGAATTTGTGACTTTTCCAATTACGACACGTAAATTTTTCTTTCTGGTGTATCAAAAATTTAATTATTTCAATATGTTATTAAGTGACAATGAATAAAAATTACTGAGATACGATTATTAAAACTTAAGTTTTATCACGACAGTAAACTGGAAGTGAATGTTTTATGATAATACCTGTATTCTGCTTTCGTAATTATTTTTGTATTTATACACTGTACACGTTACAATAAATAAGTTTATACTTACACATTATTTGCATAAACCTTTGAATCGAATAAAAAGTACTAAAAACTCATAAAAGAACCTTCTGGTTGTTGGAAAATCTCAGGATGCCAGTATACGTGTAACACCGTGTATAGTACAACACGTTGTTTCCAGGACGTTGCGAAAAACTCAGACGCTGAAACAAAATGATTTTAATGTTTACTTAATGATGAATGTTACAGGAATTTTCCCTTTATTTGATTCGTAGCCTTTAAAGAATGATGAAGTGCAGGTCATCGTTCCAGCAATTAAACAAACTTGTGTGATGTATCCGAGGTTCATGTTACCAATGAAGAGGAAGAGTTCGGAAGGTATATGATGTGTCGAGAATTTTATAATAATCGTAGACTGCTTTGAAAATTTTGAAGGACGTCTTGGCTCCAATTACTAAGGTTTTATTTGTACTTTGCAACATTTGTTTGTAGTGAAATATAAAGTCATCGAACATTAAAACAGAAATGTCTTCCTCTTTAGTCATAGCTACAATACATTCAGTTTTGCAAAAAAAAAAAAAAAAAAAAAAAAAAAACTAACGTCAATCCTGGATATTCTTAGAACTTGTGGTATTCTTGGTATTTTGATAGCTTAATCTCATTGAACGAGTTTAACCTTGCTTATATTCATACGAATTTAGCCTACATTATTCTTCTGTAAACATGAAGTGAATCCGCGGTTTCTAACCAAAAAAATTGTTGTAGTACGTTGATATCATGACAGTAGCCTATTTACTGCTGGAAATGTTATTTACTAACCAAAGCATCAAATTTTTGTTGTGCTTAGTACTTTATGGATATTCGACGTCGATGTCACCTTGACCTTCCTGGCCTGAAGTGATTTAGAGAAATGCTAACTGATTGTTTATTTGCTTATGGCTTTACGCCTCGTCGACGTCGAGCTCATTAGAGGCGGGAAAGGACTAGGGACAAGGAACAGGAAGGAATTCTTCCATTGATTTTTGGAGGCAGCATCTCGGCATTTGCCTGGAGTGATTTCCGTAAACGATGGAAAACCCAAATCTGGATGTCCGGACGGGGATTCGAACCGGCGTCCTACAGAATGCGAGGCCAGAGCGTTAACCACTCACCCACCACGCTCGGTCCTATGTCCTGGTTATGGCACTGGAGAGCACGTGGTATCGAACTCTGATATTATAGACGTCGATAAGCTGTAAAACTCTGAATATTAATACAACAAAAGTAACTATCAAAATAATTCCGTAAGATTAAAAGGGGACCAGGTATTCGTTATACAGGGTTATTATAAATGACTGAAGGGAATACACAAATTTACTGCAGCTATATTATTCGACTATTGTCAAAAACTTTTCAAAATATAGAAAAACATAAAAAGTTTTTATTTTTTATTTATTTTTTATTATTTTTATTTTTTTAACACTCAAGTGTTGTATATGCATTCCCTTCTGCAGATATTAAGTCGATAATCACGATCCTTGCAGCATGCCCCTAAAACTTTTTGAGTTTTTGTATATGATTGCGAAGTTTTGTAACAATATTTAAAATAATATAGCTACGGTAAATTTGTGAAATTGCCTCAATCATTTATATTAACCCTGTATTTAAGCAAACATGACAAAATTTCAGGCAGTGCGGTGGCCGGCGTTTATTTCATAACTAGCTCGTACCCGCGATTTCGTACTCGTGTATTAAGACTTTTTTTGCCATAATTGAATACAGAATGTTGTTGGTAATGAAGCATTGGTCCCAAACAACACCGAATCGGCATTATATGACAAGAAAGCTATCACTATATCATTCTACCGTCGAACCTCGTGACTACAACTGTTAATCATACTGGAAAAAATATCCTGTGCCCTTCATACAGATTTCCTTATAAAATTCCATCACAACGATATAGCCATTTAGTCGTCAAAACGTAACAAAAAGACGGAGACTTACTTCAGTATTTATAATAATATTACTGTGGTTCACACTCACACACTGACTGCGAACAACACCTGAGGGATCATTGTAACGTAAAAAAGTGTACACCTACAACATTGCAAGACTACCTACGATTTGCCTCGCATTGCACCCCTAACTTTCTAATATCTACAGTTTAACATTCAATCCGAATAACCTACGGCCCAGGCCTGACTCTTACGATGAAATTTTTTTTTTTTTAAATCTTAGCCTCCACGGAGATTTGAACCGTAGTCCACGACATTAGTAAGCAAGCGCTTTAACCACTGAGCTGCCTGTCCACTACACGGAAACACGGTACGGAGACGTCCATATCCAACGTGTCTGTCTATCGCCGTATTTCGAAGTTATGAGACAAGATGTGTTATTTATACAGATAATTTTTCAACCAAATGTAGACAGTATTTTCTCCTTGTTTCAAAGGATAAGTGTGCCAAGTTTCATCGAGATCGGATGAAAACTGTGGATTTGTATGAAGAACAAACAAACTAACAAACAAACAAACATACTCGTACATTCATCTTTATATATAAAGATTGCTGTGCCCTTTCCGATTGAGAGCGGAGCTGCCTTTTTGTCGGCCTGTAGCTGATATAGCTCATCGACCAACACTATCGAAAAATATGAAAACATACAAATATTTCATAATAACTTCCATATCCTAAGAAATTAAATAAATTTCTAAGCCTGCGTGTCAAATCCTGGTAGGCATGATTATAGTTACAGAAAATGAGTAGTCATTGTTGAAAAACATAGTTTTTATACGCCTTTAGTTGGAAAACATTTTGTTTACCCGTTATTATTATTATTACTATTACTCCGCGATTCACTAAAAGTGTGTGGCGGAGGGTGCATTGCACCTATCCGGGAAGGTAATGGTTTGGAAGGGTTATACGGGATATGGCAGGAGGCGCCAATGGGCTATTGTGAGGAACCATCCCAGCATTCGAATGGAGCGATCTGGGGAAACCATGGAAAACCCAGATCGGGTTGGCCAGAGTACTTTATCGAAAGCTACTCCTGTACGATTTTATGTTTAGTCGCCCGGTAAATCCTTTCTATTCCACTCCCTAATCGCTCGTGGGAAAAATGAGTATAGAAATGAATCGGTTCTGACCCTGATTTCTCTTATCTTATTTTCGCGGTCATTCTGGGATATGAATGTTCCTGGTAGCAACATTTGTTAATGTTATTCCGAAATACGTCAGTCGAGAATTTTTCAATTAGCTTCTGTCGAGAGCAACGCCTTCGGTTCTCCAGGTCTTCCCAACCTAACTCCTTCAATATCGCACTTACGCTTTTCCTCCAACTATATATACCTGTCACGAATCGGGCGGCTCTTCTTTGGACCATCTCTAATGCCTCCTTTTGATGGGGACCCCATACAGAGCAACAATATTCTAAGTGAGGCCACACTAGTGACTTGTATGCAATCGATTTAATTTCCAGTGTGCATTGTTTTAAATTACGACCTAGAAATTGAAGCAAACGATTTGCTTTCCCAATTACATTCTCGATATGCTCATTCCACGACAAATTATTACGAATTGTTACCCCTAGGTATTTAACGGAATCTGCCATTCTAAGGACAGTGCCATTAGTTGTATATTCAAAGCTAAATGGTGTCACGTTTTTACTTACACGCATGACTTGGCACTTTTTAGCGATTAACTCCAACTGCCAATCTTTACACCACGCAATTATTTTCATAATATCGTCTTGTAACAAAGCGCAGTCGTCCTGGGTTGTGATTTCACGATGTTGTTTACACACACAGAAATTACAGCATTTATTTTTATTTATCGTATGTCTAAGCAACTAATGTGATACATATAAATATATACAAGGACAAGAACGTTTGTATCATTCAGAAATCGATGTCCAGTTGTTGCAGCCATGCTAAGAAGGACGTTGAACCACTGATAACATAACATATTGAGATGGTCCATCGCACTTCCTTGATGATGTGTTCCACACTCTGGGAAGGAGTTCCGCATTCACAGACAGGAGAATCCCGAAGTCCCCACTTAGAGAGCACGGCGTTGCATTTGGCGTGGCTGATATTAGGCGGTTTATTTTAACTGACAGGTTTCTCTTCCAGTTGTAGGATCTTCAATATCTTGATGTTTCACTGACTCAGAGTCGCCACTTTTTCCTTGACATTGAAGTCACATCCGTGACGCCATACTGGATTTATTGATTTAAGACGAGTGGTGGGTAGGTCTGTGGATTAGGAGAGCCTATGGATGGTTAGGATGATGTAACTTTCTCCACTCAAGTGCTGTTGCTTCTCGACGTCTTACCTCCGCTTGTGGTGTATTACTGATGATTTATAACCAGGGGACTGGGATGGATTTTAATGTGCCAGTTATGACTCTCATACATTTGTTCAGATGAACGTAGATTTTTCTAGTGTGAGCACTACGTAGCCACACTGGAGCACAGTACTCAGAAATAGAGTAAATCATAGTAAACGCGGGTGTTCGTAGTGCGTCCACATTAGCTACCCAGTGGCAGCTAGCTTCTTCATGATGTTGTTCCGTGTCTTAAATTTCTGACTCGTCTTATCCAGGTGTTTTATGAACTTCTAAGGTGATACCAAGATACTTACGGTAGAAATTGTGTTTAACTCTTTGTTGGTAGAAGTTCAATTTGATCTGACGATGTGTTATTCTATTATTAAAATGGAATGCGCATAGTTCAGTCTTCAAAGTTTTTTAACTCATTTGAGAGAATGCTTTCCCCACCCTTCAGTGTGGCAGGTTGGACAGCGAAAGCCAAGTCGTCAGGGTATCAGAATTACAGAATGATGCCATGGCGTTATAAGACACGAGTAACAATTTTATAAAGATTTTTAAGTCGTCGAAATTTTGTGGCGCAACTCTGTGAAGGGCGAGAATTCTTATCACGCGGACCAGGTTTATGATCAGTATTTTCCCTCTGATACACGAATAACTTTTCACAGGTAATACGTATCATTTTTCGAAAATGATGTAATTTTTGAAAGAATGTTTCCGCTGACTTTTATGTGTTGTGGTATATACTTCAATACAGGATGTTAAAATTATTTTAGTTATATACCTTGATGCTCACAACCGAAGCACGATGTTCTGTGTTATGTATGGGAGGTGGAAGGAACAGAATATAGTCTTCGATCCTAGCGAATGCTTCCTCTTTCAAGCCTGCGTGTCAAAGTGATATAATCTATTATTACTTTTTTTTCCCGACACATTGATTGTGTGACATCATTCGCTGCTACAGTGTATTGCATCTCTACACCTCACGCCATTTCAAGTCCCGCCTCGGTCGAAGAACATTTCAAGTAAACTGTCTTTTGGCGAATTTAGAGTTGATACTTAGAAACATTTTGTGAGCAGTATGGGAGGCGATGTTTAAACATTGTAAATTTGAGACTCATGCAATATGCAACATTTTGTAATTTACTTCCCTTACAGATAAAAAAAAATATGTAAATGATAGATAGGCGCAAACATGTAGATTCTCTGTAGAGATATGCTGGCAAGACGGAAATAATAAATTCTGTGCTGGTAATTTAATCTCTTGAAGAATGCAACAATAATTTAACAGATTCCTAATCCAATGAATTTCCCCGTGAAGGTGCAGGGCCTCTCGTTGGATTGGCCCTTTGTGGTTATTTTTCTTCAATGTTGAATGGAAGTTTTACTGAAATACACGTTATTCCTAATTAATTCTTTTTGTTGTTGAGAATTCACCCTGTTTCACGTTTACTGAAACAATTTAAATGGATAATAAGAAATACCTGCAAGGCCCTTCCGATTGGAAAATCATACAGGTGACTACACTTTTTAAGAAGGGTGATGGTAGTGATCCTGTCAATTACCACACGATCCCTCTAACGTCTATCTACAGTACTGTGGAGGAGCTTGTTATATGCTCGAACATTATCAAGTACTCGGAATATAACCAAGTAATCATGTCGAACCAACAAGTATCTCCGAAGAAAAGATGTATAAATCTTAGCTGAGCCTATTTTATAATGACTTGTTCAAATGTATTTCGCATTTATTATATAAATCACGCACAAAATATGTGATCGGCATTAATGTTTTACATTGAAAATACGTGACGGTGTGTTAAACGATATAGAAACCTATATCTCCTCGAGTGTAGCAGTTTTTCATGAAGAAGGTTATTTGGTGGTTGTATATAACTATGACACAACTGCCATACCCTACACATTATATTCGTAATTTGATCAATTGCATACATTCAGAAGTAAGAGTACAAGGGTAATATTTGCTCAAAGAAAGAAAAAATCTTTATGAAATTCAAAAAATATGGTGCAGATCGAAGTGTTACGTGTGCAAGATATATAGTAGTTATTAAGTTCAACACAACACATCGATATGGTGAACCCTTTAATCGCAATGCATGTTGTGGTACCTGCTGTGTTAGCCTCGCGTGTACTTCTGCCTAATTGTTGCTTTCGCTCAAACTGAATATCCATCGATTTATCACTCCGTTGCCTGTAGATAAGGAAGCGACGATTCTACTGTCGTGCCATGCTGTGTTTATCTTAGACTGTTTAAATGCCTACACCAAACGGACTGTCGTAGCTGCCTCTCTCGCAAGCAGCGAAAGCAATGGCAAAGAATGATGAATCCCTCTCGTCATTTTGTATGACAATACCACCCTCGCGTGTGTTTCTTTCGAATCATTCTGACGTCAGGGCACATCGCGTGGCGATAGGCTATATTAGTTTCCAATTTGGTATGGAACTGCGACATTGTCCTCTACAGACTGTTTTGCGGTATTCCTGCCTCAAGATCAATGCACCGGGTTGTGGTCAGTGGCTGAATGCATCCACAGGTATGTTTAACCACAGGTTCCAACAATTCGATGAAGCCTTTTCGCACGTCTTGTTGCTTTTCTTCTCAGTCACGTCGTCACAAAAGAATGCAAAGTGAATAGGCTTGACTATAACACATTACCACACAACTTTAATGGATATTAGACAGATTCCACGCTTGAATCGTGGTCTCATTATTACCTCAGTTACTGTCTGTCACAATTACTTGGACCTATGAGTTAGAGACCATTAAAATTTCATGTTTGTTCTGTAATTTTATCGTGGAATTCTGTCAGTTGGTTCTAATGTCATCCATGTACTTATTTATTAAGTGAAATAAGTCTAAATTATATAAATGTGAGTTGTAAATCATCATTGCAATAGAGTTTTTTTAAATATTTCCGTAAGAAATAACTCAAAAAATATAGTGAAAATGGGTTGTCATACCTTAAATTTGCTCCAAATGATGGTTAAAACAAAAGTAAAACGTGCTATGAAAGAGCGAATTTGCTATTTTTGTTTATCATTTAATTATAAAAATTTAGAAAGAAATATTCTGACTTCTAAAGTAGATAGAGTAAGTCGGTCCTGACACACTTTATTTACATTTTGTAAAGTATCGTTAGATGACGTCATTGGGTCACGAGCTCGCAACGCCCAGTTGCCAGTTTTTTAGGTGTGGAATTCGTTTCTTTCTCGAGAAACAGAGCCGATGTCTAAATGCCTTAACCACTAACTACAAGAGTCTGAATTCATTTAGCATTTTTTTCAACTCCCCAGCACATTTGTCTTCACTTAAACATCTTTTGACTAAGCAGAAGATCTAGGCACTGGGAGGTTTTTCCTAATTTTATCTTGTGCCAAATTAGGTAGATTACATGAATTATTTGTTGACTATTGGAGACCTATTTATTTAAGGTATCAAATTCCATGATAATTTTTCTATGCTATTTCATGCATCGTGTTTCCATTAGTTTTCTTTAAGTAGTAACAAACATTCATTTACCATTCCGAAAGTCTTTCTTTTCTAGCACAAGTTTCTTAGGTCACTTTTACTTGCTCTTGACGCTAAGACTAATTTCGAGGAGGTCTTCTGAAGACGAATTCACAATTTTATGTGGATAACTTGATTCGGTCCGCTACAAGTTAGTTGGACCCAGCGAAATAGCGAGAAAAATGTAGGAGGAAGAGTAGGACTTATTAACACAAATAGATATTACAATGGCTCTTAAAACAAAGTTTGCAGTTACAACAATTTAGCAGTCAGAGCATTTATTAAATGTAAGCTTCCAGGGTGTTCAGCTGGATGGCGTCATAAAAACACAACGTTTCGACAGCTGGCCAGGTGCGGAAAGCTTCAGGTGATGTAAGCTAGAAGTCACCGCCTAGACTGACTTAGTAGAAGTCCGTTACTTAGCATATATTATTTGTTTCTACCAACGATAAAGTTCAGTCTTTGATTGTAAGAGTAGCTGATAAAGTTATTTCGAATGTATTGTCAACGGTACTATTGTAGGTATGCGACAAATAAAGCATTTTCCTGGAAAATAAATTAGTGCAGTCGCAAGATATCCGGGACAATGGTTACTAGTAATTAAGAGGGAAGATAACTTAATTGCTCTTAGGTATACAGAAATTCATATGAGTGTTAGTAGTAGCTACGTGAATCCAAAAGGAGCCTAAATGTTTATAACTTCCATTGTGACACATTTCAAATCTTAACATTACATGCGGACATATGAATCTCATCACTGACAGTTTAATGACCACATTTATACTGCGTGCAACGACACATAAACCATCAGACGTTACCTAAAAATAATTCGAAATTAAAATGTAATGCCCGAAGAATAATAACTGGCAGTCCCACCACTGACACAATCCTCTTTGTAGAGGATCAAAAAACCAGTCTTCAGGTTATGAATTAGGTTAAGCTTCTTAATATTAAGTCTCGATGCAATGTAGAACGGAACGCTTAGCGTACAACATCCTGTGTTAAGTTTAATATGCAACACATCTTAGTTAAAATTGAGCGTAACATTTAATGCACACGTCCAAAATAACGTCTACCATCCTTTCTGCATCTAAACGTTTTAATAATGCAATCCGGAAGTTACAGGACAAACAAAGAAAGACGGAAGCAGGCTTGAAAATTTTAAAGACAGGCTCGTGTTGTGGAAGATACAACGGAGAACTGAAACCGACTTTCATAAGGAGGAAAACCACCGTCCAAAAATGAAGCTGTGTTGGCAGAAATAACTGCAATTGCATTCTCATTTTGGTATATGTGTAGCAAGCATGGCAACATGGATTGGAAACATGGTGCTCAGTTTTATGGATTTTGAGCTACACAGATGTTTTCATACCTTTCCCCAATATTCTCTGTCTGTTTTAGAAATGTTTTTATCTTCATTTCTGTTTTGAAAAATTTCCGTTCATTAATGTTAATTTAGAAATTCGTAGCTGTGAACAGCACATCAATAGTTCATGTAGCACGATCGTATTTGAATCAAATTCTTTTTTTTTTTTTTTTGTGCAGTTGTACTGGATAACTTAGTACATACTTTTTTACACACTTTTTCTCCTTCTTCATTCTCCCTAATCGTCTTATTCTTTAGGATTTTCCATTGTGCAGTAACCTCCGTTTCTATATTAGACTTAACGTTTCAGATGGTCAGCTACGTTTTCCTTATGTAAACTGAAAGGAATCTGTTAATTATTTTCGGAGCTTACTATTGTTAGTGTACTTGCGTTATTTGCAACAAATAATTCACATACAGTATTACAATAAATTTCGAGTCTGAGTTGATCCTGTTCAGTCCTTATATGATAACGATCACAGACATGCTACGTAATACACGATATCATGGAATATTAGGTTTCCTGCCTCTTGCTTCTGTTGTTTCATATGTTTGAGATTATCCTCCATACTTATAGATTACTTCTCCATCTTCTTCACCACCTTTTCCAACATTTTTGTATCGGCTGACTTCGATGAGCTTTAATCATTGTTGGCATGGTCAAATTTGGAAGTATGGTTTTTTACGGTCGCATAACTTTATACTTACTGCCAGGGCGTATAAGTACTAATGGGGAAAGTAAAGTGTTGCTAGCTGTCTATGTTCATCACGTGATAAGTGTATTTATTGTTTATGAAATGTGCAGTAACCGCAGTGAGGACGGCCGGTACTCGTGCCCGGTCCGTTGTGCCTCTCCGAGTCAGTGTGTGGCGCCTCAACGCTCTGAGACAATTACTGTTTACTTCAAATATTTTGAGGTCTTCTTTATACAAAATAAATGTTACTGGTTTATTTTCCACCTTTGCATGGACTTACCCGCTATACTTTGCCCCCACGGTAGGTTGTTTCGTTTTATGTCCGTCCGGTCTTCTTGCTCATTTAATCCTTTGATTCCCTCCAGTAACTACTCAGTTATGTCCTAAAACTCTGATCATGTGATTGATTCTCTCGTTCCTTTAGTATCTGCCTACCCGAGGAACCAAAACTTCAGTTGACTTTATCGACTAAGATTTTACATTATGCTTGTGGCGCGTTGGTTGGTTAGCATTGGTCCAATTGGTTATTCACCTTCTCAGGTGTAAATTACATCAAATAGTGTGATGAAAGTAGCCTTCTACACTTTTGTCTTTATTGAACTGTTGCTGTCTTCTCCTTGTCAAACCGGCAAGATCATCAAAACGGCTTTCTAGTTGCACTCGGCATCCTGTGTAAAGAGAACCGAGGTAGAAACTTGACACGTCACACAGCCGACTCTGCGCCAATGTCATAAGAGGGAATGCGGAGCTCTCATAGGCCTTTAATATGGTCTTCCATAATGATGATGGAGTAAAACATTTCGTGTAGCGCCTATTTAAAACGCACAGTGGGTTTACCTTCGAGGTAAGTAAGTTTCTCATATTTTTTAAAAATTCTTCATGGATGAACATAAAAAAGGGACACTAGGTTTTTTTTAATGATGGCTTTACGTCTCGTAAACGTCAAGATCATTAGAGGTGGGATTGTATTGGGACATGGCCATGGCCTTTTAAGGAAATCTGGATGCCCGGACGGGGATTCGAATCCGTGTCCTCACGAATGCAAGGCCAGAGCGGGGACGGGTGCACTCAGTCTGTATAATGAGAATAGAATAATGAAATCTCGCTAGCAAACCAGTAGAAGTAT
Source organism: Vandiemenella viatica (assembly GCA_031002005.1). Lineage (NCBI taxonomy): Eukaryota > Metazoa > Arthropoda > Insecta > Orthoptera > Morabidae > Vandiemenella > Vandiemenella viatica. The sequence continues at coordinate 361,022,044 of CM061921.1, forward strand.
AACGTGGCTAAGAGTCCTACAACCGACTGCTAATGTCAAAAAAAAAAATGTTTCAACCGTTATCGCTCGTTAACATCGAAGTCATTAGAGTCGGGAAAAATTCTTGATTATTTCTTAGGTTTCAATCGTCGATATTGCCGTTAATCGACTGTTGACTTTGATGTCGGTTATTTGGGATTAACTATGAACGATTTTTATGAAATTCGCAAGGAATAAGTTAACATTCGTTAATTTGGCAACAGCGTAAAGTAGGTAAGATTGAGTTATCACGAAAATTGTTACACGCTTGGCTCTACACTCGTTTAAATAGTTCATGTGTCCATTGTTAAATGCACAATTATTAAATTTCTAGTACTAAATCAGTGGAAATTTTGAGCCGATTGTACACTTTCGAAGCCTTGGGTGTACAAGTAACCACCTGTAATGATCGTTCAGCAGTTTTTAACCTCACTCACTCATATCGCCCCAGAAGGAGCATTACACCACCGACCACTTCAAACAAAACCTTACTCACGTAGATACAGGAATAACTGTTAGTTAAATTAGTGCAGCAAATGGAACTAGTTAATGCGATTTTTTTTTAAAAAAAGGAGTTATATTTACGCAAAATCACGTCAAGAAAGGTCCAATAAGGACTGAATTTCTCAGAAGTTTCCGCGCGCTTTGCTTCAGAATAAGACCCATTTTTAATGTGCATTCTGACATGTGATGAATCATGAGTACACCACCACATCCCAGAAACAAAGTGGTCAAGTACTGAATAGTGTGCAAAAGGGCAAGCAGATTCAGTGAAGATGAAAACTCAATTTTGTAGTGCCTGGGTTCTGATTATCATCTTTTGGGATGCTGAGGTGTTGAGAACATCGATTTTCTGTTTGAGTGACGAAATATCAACGCCACATACTGGTGTAAACTTTTGGGTTAGTTTAGAGAGGACTATTGGCATACAAGACGTCGACATGTGGCTAACGTTACTGAACCATACACATCCAACAGTATTCAATGCCTTCCCTTTAGTTGTCAGAGATCTAGTGATGACCTGGGCGAGTACTTAGCTGTACGAGCTGTACCGTGGTGGGTGAGTAATAACGCTCTGGTCTCGGAAACCCCGTCCGGCAATCCCGGTTTCGACTTTCCATGATTACTCCAAATCACTTCAGGCGGATCCCGTTATGGTCCCTTCAAAAAAGCAATGGCCGAATTCCTTCCAGTTCCTTACCTCTAGACCATTCCCGCCTCTAATGACCTCGACGTCTGTAAAACCATAAGGAAAAAAATGCACCTTATTAACTTTTTAGTTGTACTGTGATAAAAAAAGTTGTTTCTATTTACGCCATTTTTTGGTTCGCTGTGGTTGTATCTGGGCCGAGCGTGGTGGGTAAATGGTCAACGTTCTGGCTTCGCATTCGGGACGACGGTGGTTTGAATCCCCGTCCGGGCATCCAGAATTGGATTTTCCATAGTTTCCCCATATCACTCCAGGCGAATGCCGGGATGCGTCCTTCAAAAGACCATGGCCGAATTCCTTCCCGTTCCTTGTCGCCAGTCCTAATGACCTCGACGTCGACGTCTGAGAGGTGTAAAGCCATAAGTAAAAAAAAAAACTTCCATCTGGGCCTGGCGTTCGAAAACACATTTCTCTAGCCTCCAAAGGTGTATCCCTTATTCAGACCGTTGCCACATGTTTGGAAGATATATGGTGGTTGACACGATTCGTAAAACGAGTGTCGTATCGAAAAACTAAACAATACTAATAAAATCCTTGCAAGCGGAGACGATGGCAAAAGCTAGTTATAAATAATATTGTAAAGGAAATAACAGTGTACTGACAGCTGAAGCAGGGACATATGACAGATACTGTGAATATTGAATCTCTTCCTAATGATTATAACACAGCGTTGTATCATTTTTATTGAATTTAGCGAATGTCATTCGCTGGAAAGGCAATTTTGTTCATTAATATTAATTAGAGCGCCATCAATGTCATATGATATTTATCCGAAAATGAAATTTATCAACGATCTGAAAATAAAATGCTATGTTGTTAAATTTTACTGTTTGGTGCGGCTGGTCAATACAGCGTTACGCACCAAATTCAGCTGGCAAGCAATTAGCAAATAAAAGGAAGAAGTTACTGATTGAACGGATAGCGCAAATTATCTGAAAATATTTTAGATTTATTTAATGGATGGGGAATACTTACTCCGAATGCAACGTCTTGGTATTAATGTCACGTCACTCAGCTTTGAAGAGTTGTGATGGAGTCTTGTGTTGAGGCAGTTTTCGAATCCATGATATGTCCGTACCCTGCCGAGTATTCATTTTCGATTTATGTGAGACCGTAGTTCATTCGATCCTTTTTGTTTTAGAGAGCTCGCTAAGCTATTTGCTCCTCAAAAAGAGACATTGATGTGGCATGCCCTAGACGTGAATGAAGACAGGAAAACGACCGAATTTAATATAAGCATCATCTCGTGCACTTTGAAGTATTCTAGCTTAAGGTTAAAAGGAATGCGTGCCAGTTGCCAGCTGTCCGATACGTATGACGAATTTATGAGGTACATTGCTTTGTGAAGATAAAATCTTTGTTCTGCCTCTGATTTACCTGTCTCCGCCTTTCATTGAAAACTTTCAATCCTTAACAGGCTATACTTGCATGAGCTCATAAAATGCTTTGATAGATGAGAGATTAGTCGCGTCGCTGTTGATTGTGAAACTTTACGTCTAAAATATGGTTAAGAAACATTTCAGAGATACAGTCAATGAATTAATTACAAAACCGTACTGGTTCTGTTTCTCTTTCTAACTCTTCGTTACTTATATTTATGTTAGCTGTGATCGTTAAGTTCTATTTACGCAAAATAAAAAGAAATTTCTAGCATAGCAATGTATTACAAAGATTGAGCAGTTAGTAGCATTTGGCGTGGATGTTTCCAAGAATAAAAGTGTAGGAGTATACTGTTTTCGATATATTTAAGAATTGTTTCTTGTAACATTACGTATGTTTATGTTTTAAATTTAATAATATTAATGAAATTACATTTCTTACTATGAACCCTAAAAACCCACACGAAAAAGTTAAATATTGAAACTGCAGATTTTCTGACATTTTATACTGACAGTAATAAATTTATCAATAGAGTTTCAACTGTGAATGGAGTCTATAAGATTCAATTGTTTCGGTAACAATGTATAAGGGATATTGTGGCCTCAGATTAAATATGAAGGATCTTTTTTAACTTGTGAAACTGTTAAAAGCAGGAATTCGACTGCAGCATCATTTAATAGCCATCCGTTAACTTCAGGGTCTGATACAGCTGTTCCCCATTAAACGTTTGCTCTAAACTGTTTATTCTACTACCAACTAAACAGTCTGGTTATAACAAAAGGCTTAGCTTCGTCGACTAGTTGATGATGGTTTGCAATGAGAAAACAATACTATAAAATATAATTACTAATTTGTGAAGTTGGATGTAAGATACCTTTCACGTTCACAAGAAGTTTTCACAGCTACTAGAACCCCTGGATTTTAGCCTTCCTTTGGCTGGCGTCAAACAATTATGTGGGGAAGGATTTTGAATTTTTAGAAATCTGAATTTCCTATAATCGGTGTTCCTGTTTACACCTGTCATTCCATTCACAACAGGCCAGTTCTTCTTCTCAGTTCACCTTTTTTAAAAAAGAGGATGAAGCGCTTTCTGTCAAAACTCGGGGTTCCTGGTTCAAATCCAGGTGCGTCTGGTAATTTTAATCGTATCCAAAAATCCAGAATGTATTCCGTGTTAAACTGTAGTTTCAGGGGTGGAATGCCCGATCGAAACTCTATCACCAGGCCATAATACCACAAGAATTTGTTTTTATATTTTAAACAGTTATTAAAATTTCCTTTAAAATCCTTACATTAAATTTCATTGGTCATATTACATTTTATTACTTGTGAGTAGAATGTGAACAAGTGAATGGTGGTTTAATCATATGCAATTTAAATGCAAAAAAAAAAAAAAAAAAAAAAAATTAGTTAAGATGTTTATTCCAATTTGTTTTGTCATTTCAGGTAAGGAATGGCTGTTCAAATATGCTATGCATTACTGCTTTCATACAAAGGTAAGAACAAATATTTTTAAGTGACTGAATGAAACGAGAAAAATAATAAACCTTACTCAGATCGCGTGAAAGTCTCTTGTGCACGCAAGCACTGAAAGAACACATGTGAAACAGCAGGTTGACTAGCAGTGCCTGGATATTGTGTTAAAATTTATAAAATAACTATTACTGTTACTCCGCGATTCAACACGAAGTGGGTGGCGGAGGCTGTCTTGCACCTATCCTAATGTGTAAACTTGTATGCGTCGGAAGGTTTATACGGGACGTGATAGGCGCCGTCAGTTATTGCTTGGAGTGCCCTAGAAAAACTATAGAAAACCTATATCGGGATGGCCGAAACGGTTCGTCGAGACTAGCTCCTATCCTATTCCATTCAGTGTCTGTGTTTCTAAGGATAAAATCGCGACTCGTCTAATTAATAAGCATCTAAATGTATTATATTCGGCAGACTGATTCTGGGTTTGAATTCCGAAGAGGTTTATATCTGATTCCCATTGGGGTACACTACATACGAGGTCATGTACGGATTTCCGAATGACCTCCCATATTTCGATTGCTGTTATGAGGCTTGTTTCTTACAGTGCGAGGGAAGAAGTTGTATCGTATTTAGCAAAAGGTGCTAGTCTCATGTAATTCCGTCATATCATCAATTCCATACCGGCCTAGATGAGGAAGCAACATTTAGAAAAAAAAATATTACACTTCTTTATTTAATTATGAAATAAAATAGAAATTAATTTAAACTTTTTTAGTGTGCTGTAGGATTTAGAAAACTTACAATGTCCACGCCATCTACGACAGCTTAGGAACCGTTTCCGAATATTGTAGCAGCAAAATTGACTAAATGGTAATTTTAATAACTGTGCATTTTAACGTAATCGTGAACCAAGTCCACTGGCTGAGCTGCAAACTTTTTGCATGAAAACGGATATTTCTGGTTTCTAATTAAGAGACAGAATTATCTTATAATCACTTAGTTTGACTTCCGCCTCAGAGAAATCTCCACTTGCGGACGTAAGATAAACCCGGTGTGGGCGGTCAATCCAATTTCACTTTAAGCCGTAGACCGCGTTTATTCTGTAAAGTTAACGGGTCAACAATCCACAAAAGAGGTTAGTAGCATTCGAAACTACGTCACCGGTGATTAAGGTTTAACTGATGAATCACATTTCCTCATAGAGAGGTTCCTTTAAACAAAGTGACGTAGCAATTCCCGTATTGTAAAAACCGTTACAAGTTCACTTGGAGATTTCGCATAAAAGAGTGACAATGGACTTTTCAATAAAATATTCCTTCCAGTATTGATCATCAAATGAAACTAACAGGCGTTTTCCATCTCTCTCAATGCTGTATAAATCCTTATCAGGTGGTTAAATCTATTCTTGCTGTGGGAAATAGTGACTAATTGATGATTTCCTACACAGCAGTTATGAAATGGCTCCTAGTTTATTTATCAAACGAGCTGTGTTTTGCATGCAATGACACCGAGCATGGTGAATGAACGGTCAACGCTCTTGTCTGGCATTCGGGAGGACGTGTATTCGAATCACCGTCCAGCTATCCAGATTTCCGTTTGTCATGGTTACCGGAAGTCACTCCATGTGAAAACTCGGATAGTTCCTTCAAAAGGCACTGGCCGAATTACTTATTGTTCTTCCGTTCTTTGCCCCTGCATCCAGTGACATCGGCGTTGACCAGATGGAACGTACTACCAAAAGTTAAAAGCATTCAAAAATAATAATTCCGTGTGGTCGTAATGACCTGGTGACAGGGTTTCTATTGGCTGCGCATTCCGCCCCTGTCGGGAACAGGGGACCTATGGTTTTACGTGGAATTCGAACCACGGAAGCGTTCTGGTATACTTCACATTACACAGCAAGCTGTACCAGAGGTGAAGTTTGGGTTAAGGACCTTCGAAAATCCACGCCGAGCCACCGACCACTCAAAACATGAAATGCTATGTCTATGCACGCTATATTAACTATCGTGTGTATATAAAATAATGTTTTGGTTTAGTCTTGATGTTTGGATTGTTTTTATGTAAAAAGAAGCCAGCCCTCTTCTGATATATTGAAAAATTCCACGTAATTAATCGTTCCTAATCTGTAGTTATATGATGTAACCTATTTTATCCAATAAATTCTCTTGGTTCTCTGCTGCGGATACCCTACTCTCTGTCTATCTCTACAAAATTAACTTTCAGCTGGTTGTACCATCTATTAGCAAATGCAAGAATCCCGAAAAATGTTTTCTCTGTGATGTACCTCCTATTGGAAAGGTACTTTTATAAAAATCTTTCTTCATCCATTTTTTTACAAAACTACTGTCCAAATGTTTCCTCTAATCACCGCACTTCTTAATGCAGTTCTCTCAGGTGTCTTACGTCCTGTTTAATATCAAAAATCACTTATTGAAAAAAGTTATTTTTTTTCCAAGTACGAATCTGTTTCGCCAATCTATTTTAATTGTTATTCCTAACAAACAAATATATTTTAAATCCTCCACATCTCTCTCTCCAACTCTGGTGTTGCCGTTCATTAAATACTTTTGGACGTCTGTGCAAATGTGACAATATCATCAGCCAATCGTAGTACATAGATTCTTTCTCTTTAATCTCTTTTCCCATAATAATACTTACAGTACTTACAGGTGTTTTTTTTTTTTTTTTAAGTACGAGTTACAATAAATTACAACCTTGCCACACCCCTATTCTAAATGACGTCTTATAAATTACTCTTCTAACTCGACGCTTAAGATATTTAAAAATTGGAAGCTTTCTCCACATCCACAGAACCAGTGAAAAATTCTTTTCATTCATGATCCGACTTGAAACCACTCTTAACGCTATAATTGCTTCCTTTGTATCCGGTTTTACCCTAATCCTAAACTTAGCATGGTTATGCACCTTAGTCCATCCTATCTATTGTTCTGTTAATTAAAGGTGTGGTTAACTTTAATACATAATATTTCGAATTGAAGGCATTTTTCTCCAAGAAAATGCAAATCTGTTGGTTTATCCCTCCTCAAACCTTCAGCATTGTATGATTAAAATTTAAATTCGCGTTGAGTATATGAGTGTTGATAGTGCCCTTTTTCTTTTTAAATTTTTGGAAGCACCGTCAATTTTTTTCCTTTAAATCATATCACCTATTGTTATTTTATAAAGTTAGTTTATGACATAGTACAAATATTTCATAAACACGAGCAAGCAAACATAATCGAATGTACAAATGATGTAATGAATTACGTGTGCGACAAGTTTAGAAACAGAAATACTTATTGCTGTTAAACAGTTAAAAATTGCAGTACATACAGTTGTATAATTATAAAACTAAAATTAAAAACTAGAACTGACACAAAAGATTTCAATAAATCACATTAGTGGTGTTATGACCCAGATTTCTGATGTTATTATTATTTCGTAGACCGATGAGTACTGATAATCGTGAACTTCTAGGATGTGAAGGTTAGTCGCCACGCCTGCTTCAGTGGCGGATTGGAGACCCTCCTGCTTGCCGGAAGGAACCTGATCTAATGTGTAACTATCTGGCTGCGGTTCTGGTAACTTATGTACTCTATGAAAGGTGTATTTTTTTTTCGTTTGTGAAAGGTACAATTTATGAGGTAAAAATTGGGGACCGCCCCAGCATTAGCCTAGGTGATTGCGGATAACTGCTTAAAAATAGCAATCAGGACGGCCAATACGCGGGAAGCAGGACTCGAGCCTTATCTAGTTTGGTGGCACCTTAACGCAAGCAGCCATACTGACGAGTTATTATATATACGAGCTGTAGATACGATGTTCGTCATGTACAGATTTATGGTACTTTATGGTAACATCATCTTTTATTAGTAAATTTTTATGTGAAGTGTTTTTCAGCTTTAACAGTGAATAGTCCGGTAAAGAACTGGGCATGTCACTTAACTAACAAAACTATTCTTGGTAATAGGTGCTTCGCACTAGAAATAGTTTTGTCTATGCTTATTCAAATCCCTAGCGACATGAAGAAAGGATAATGAATATGGTCATTGGTAGCACTATTTTTTTCTGTCTTTACGGCTTGTTGACGTTAAAGGAGTGAAGGACTGATGTCAAGAAACGAGAAGAAATTTGACCATGGTGTTTTGAAGAAACCATCCCAATGATTTGGGGAAACCATGGAAAACCGAATCTGAATTGCCTGGCAGGAATTCGAACCTGCGTTCTCCTGAATTGGAGGCAAGAGTGTTGCCGCTCACCCATTACGTTTAGTGTCGGTTGAGCATCTATTTCCCTGATCCAAGCAAATTCCAGGATGGTTCATTCAAAAAGGCTATGACAGAATTGCTTCCCGTTGCTTACTCAGTCCTTTCCCAAACCTAATCACCTCAATATCGACGAGTGTAAAGCCGTATAAAAATTATTTCCGTGACATTATCTCCGGTAACTTTTAGAACGGAATACTTTGGTCGGAGAAGTATTTTTCTGCGGTAAAGTGGATGCACGCATGCCTGCCAACAAAGTAAAACTAAAACCACGCCATTTTTTATTCAGTCCCAGTACGAGTGTGAGGTCTGTACCACTTTCAGAAGCGAAAGACCAACAGAGATGATGCATGAAAGTTTCTCCGCTGTATGTTACTGTCAGCAATACAATTAACTATATTCACGTACAGATATTTCTTTTTATTTTCTACGAGACCTTTCAATTCAGTTAAGCTTTCTCATCCATAGTGTCGCCATACTGCATTCTCTATTGCTTTCAGAGTAATCTTTTTATTTCTGACGTGTACGGAGTAGAATTCGTACATTGAAGGCTGCAATTCAGAATTTCTTTTCGCTATTGTTTCTGATTATTTAATACTAAACTGAGGCGTTATTGTTGCAGCCTATAACTCATCTCCTTTCCTTCAAAGATATATAAATCAGTATTCGCCATGTTCTGTTAATAATGTTACAATGCTAGGAGCATTACACAATTTCCGCAATATTTCCGGGACGAACTTCAATATATAACCACAATAGCTTTGTTTATATATACAGATGTTACGTATTATGACGTATTTTAACTTGGTCTCTCGTAAAGTCTGTACTTCTCATTATATTATAAAAGAAATTCTTAGTGTTATAGATAACCTTGGTAACTGTTAAATGGTTTTGATGTTTGTAGAACATAGAAGGTTTGTAACAAAACAACAATTATATTAAAGCCACGTATCAACGGAATGCGTAATTTCAGAGTATTTACAAGCTTATACCTATATAACAAATGTGACTAAATGAACGTTTATGTACAGGTTAACAATCCAACATTTTATTTTAGAAGATGACTGGTAATTACGTGCTACAAAACAAGGTTGGAAAGCAGGTATCTAGTACTACTGAGTCACGCGACGTCGTTAAGGTCGGCGACTTCGCTTTGAGCGCGCCTTTAAGGTCGATATCAGGTACGCCGCAGGTTACAAAACTCGACCATCACGAAGACAATACTAATCTTCATCGTCACATTGGGCTGCTTTGGTGTCACTGGATAGAGCAATGGTGAAAGTTATTTTCTAGTACGGATATGCGCGATAGTTGGAACCGAAACAGAGACAAAAGTCAGCTTTTAGGCGCTTTCTCTGAAGTAATAATATTTCAAATATGAACCGCTTCACCGAGATTCCGATTCTGCTGTAGGGAAATTTCAATTCACATTGAAAAATCGTTTGTAAACTAGAAATTAAATGGATTCCACCAGTTCCGCAGAACTGTGAGCATGGGTTTATAAAAATGAACATCGTCAGGAACGTTTCACTACAGACTTCACCATATGCAATCAAATAAATGAATGCATAGATAGATTATAAGTAACAAGCAATAAGTATGCTTCGACTGCTTAAAGACTTGTAAAAATGGCGCCACAGAGCTTGCCAAAATTTGTATAGATTTCTTTTAAAGCAAAATTACAACCATTTCATTTAAGTGAATTAATTATTTTTTCTGAATGTTTCCTCAATTCAAAGTGTACTTCGATATATTGATATTTTAAAATAGATTTGATTTTCTCAATAAATGTCGATGATTTTTCGTAATACCTGAAATAATCTAATGCTCACAAAAAATAGAAACAAAGCTGAAAATCGATTTTCAGATAGCACAGAAAGAATCGAGTACAACTCTATCCATAAAGCTGTCATAATTCTCAGACAGAAATAGTGCTGTCTGTCGAATGAAAAACAAAATGTTTATAATCTTTTTTTTTGGAAAACTAAAAATGTAACTTTAATTTATATACGATCATTATACAATTTGAAATTACTTTTTTAAAAGAAAAATATGAATCATCGGAACACGGATGATAACATAGTAGTCTATTGATTTCAAATTACTTCATTGTGAACAGAAAAGTAATTTTTATTTCAGCTGTCCGTGACATGAATATACAAAGTCTGTTTTAAATAAAATAAAGGAACTAAAAATGAGAAATATTACACATAAGAGGCCTATTAACTAACAGATCTACAGGATACTATGATATAGTGACATGGAATGAGTAGACCAGAGTTCAGTAGAGTGTAGGGCCTTGTAATTTGTAACGATCACATAATGTAGGCTGGACACCTAGCCTTCTGCGATCGAAAAAAAAATTGGTAGGTCTTGTGGTTACTCAAATATCACTAGAATTATTTTCCAGCAATGTAGACCCACCTCTTTCAGTTCAGTTTGCAGCCTGAAACCCCTGTCCTGAGTCAATTCAGCGACTTCCATGCAGTACGTGGAAGATTAGTAGCTGGTTCTCCTTGACAGTTTCCAACTCCCTCGACATTTAAGATTGCGCAACAGCTATACAATTAATTTAACGTAGTTCTTTGTTGAGTTATATCTTGGAGGCCAGTTTCGTACCTTGTCTGGCAGTCAAACATCACTCTAAATTTTACTTCTTACTGAAGAATACAAACTTCCACTACGCGAAATAAAGTTCTACGCATTCTTTGTAACTTCTTAATGCTGGAATTACAAGGAATGTTCCATTGTTTTTATAATTTTGTATTTTAAAACTGTAACTGAAAGTATACCAACAAGCATACCGAGTTTAAAATCAATTATAAGAATACTTGATTGTAACCAAAAGTCTCCTTTCAGCCCGATAACATTTAATGATTATCACTGAGATCGAAGCCTCATTTCCGGTTTGCGATTGATTGAGATGTATGTGATTATTATATTATTATAACTGTTTGGACACTGTATTTTGGCACACATGAGAACCCACAACTTCATGAGCACGGAGTCCTTTCTACGACGTAATTAGAATTTTTGTTTCCCAGATTTGATGATAAATAATAATTTTTTCCTTTGGTTCGGTGATGTTATAAGATCCGGGAGAGCATTGAGGGCAAGGAAGGGGGAAAAATTCGGCTACGGTTTTCTGGAGAAGTGACTTCCGGGAATCGAAATCTGGATGACCTGATACCTCCCTAATACAAAGCCCGAGGGTTAACCGCGCACTCTCAGGCTCGACTGTAGTTCGTAAGTCTGATTGAAATGACTGGAAAATTCACTTCGCTTCTAAATATTTTTTTCCGGTTTTCATAGCCATATTTGCGTTACAGTATAAATACTCGACATTGATGACTTAGGAGATCCTGTTTTGAGAACAGAATTAATAAAGCTCTGAATGACTTGAAAGCAAATAAGGCTGTTGGAATTGGTGAGATCCCTGCAGAACTTCTTAAATCCCTGCGAGAAGAAGGAATCGAACAAATATTCAGGCTGATATCTAAAAGTTATGAAACACGAGAAATTCCAACTGATTTTTTTTTTATTAAATTCATCTTCACACTTCCAAAGAAAGCACAAGCCCACAAATGTGAGAATTATCGCACCATTAGTCTAACATCACATGCTTCAAAATTACTGATCAGAATAATATACAGAAGGATGGAAAGGGTAGTAGAAGAGATAGTAGGTGAAGATCAGTTTGGGTTTAGGAAAAATCGCTGTACAAGGGAAGCAATTCTGTCTTTAAGATTAATACTTGAAGGGCGGATCAAGAAAAACAAAAATACTTTTATGGCGTTTGTTGATCTCGAAAAAAGCTTTTGATAATGATAGGTGGGGCAAGATGTTCAAAATTTTAAAGAAGTAAGGTCTAAAGTACCGACAAAGAAGAATATAAACTATATAAGAATCAAGTGGCTATAATAAAAGTACAGAATCATGAGAGACATGCATCAGTTAAAAAGGGTGTGAGACAAGGTTGTAGTCTATCCCCGTTAATATTCAACATGTGTGTAGAAGAAGCAACAAAGAAACATTTCCATATGGCATAAGCTTTCAGGGGGAAAAACCAGTATGTTACGATTTGCTGATGATATTGTCTTGTTATCAGAAAGAGCTGAGGATACTAGTAGATTAAATATAAAAATAGGATCGGATGCAATAGGAGAAGCAAATGAATTCTGTTACTTGGGAAGCAAAATTACAACCGATGGCCGTGTCAGGAATGATGTTAAAAGCAGAATAGCACTAGCAAAAAGAGCCTTCATGAAAAAGAGAAACCTTTTAGTTTCAAATATTGATCTAAGAATTAGAAAGAACTTTTTAAAACTTTATGTGTGGAGCACAGCACATTATTGTAGCGAAACATGGACTTTAGGAATACCGGAAAGAAAGAAAATTGACGAATTTGAAATGTGGTGCTACAGAAAAATGCTGAAAATTAAGTGGACTGACAAAGTAAGAAATGAACGAGTTTTGGAAATGATAGGTGAAGAAAGAAGTTTGTGGAAGAAGCTTACAGAAAGAAGAGACAGGTTGGTAGGTCATATTTTGAGACATGTTGCATTGGTTAATTTGCTGGTGGAGGGAACAGTCGAAGGTAAGAACTGTAGAGGAAGACAGAGATTAGAATATATGAAGCAGATAATTGAGAACGTGAGTTGTAAGGGGTATGTAGAGATGAAAAGGTTAGCACAGGATAGGAAGGGATGGAAGATTGCATCAAACCAGTCGAAAGACTGACGACAGCAAAAAAAAAAAAAAAAAAAAAAAAAACCTCACCACCGTATTGCTATATTACGTCAAAAGAATGATTGCCAGACAGTAGTTGGAACTACAACCCCCCGTTTTAACGTAAATACGACTTTCTTAAGCGAAATAGCCAGTAAAACAACAAATAATGTTCATTACTTTTGATTAGGTATACAACAGAAACTACTACTAGGTACTTAACTGCTAAAAATTTTATTCATTTACACAAGACGAGCAATTGTTTAGTACTTAAATGCTACAACACGTGTTTCAACGAAAGTTTGCAGAAATAAAAAAGCCTGGGCTGATCGACTGTGTTCCTCTGGGATGTTCACATCTATCGGAGGCAGTTCCGTTGCTGTGAAGGCGGGTACACACATATGGCTCCGAGGCGAGGTGTAGTCGAGGCGGTACGAACGCCATCCGTCCCGAGTCCCGGGGGTGCGGCCTCCCTCTTTCGCGCTTCCATGTTAGAACTCAGTCATCGTTTAAACACACTATTAGTTGGAATTAAATAAAACCACTATATTTTAGTTAAGGAGTTCTTCGTAATTGTTTCGTTTTGTTTTATTTTTAATGATGAGTTGGGACAACTAAAAGGTGCTCTCATTTATTAAAGAGTATGAAAGACGTCTCACATTGTGGAAGAAGGACGATAAACTTCTTCATAATGCGAATAAAAAAGAGGATGCTTGGCGCGATATAAGTGCACTTATTGGATACGAGACTTACGTTTAAAAAAAAAAAAAAAAAAATTGATACATACCGACGAAACACGACATTCGTTTTCTCAAAATATCGAACTTAACAACGAATCACAAATTACAGTGTCTCAGAATGTCTACCAATCTTCTGGAAACTACAATATTTCCAATAAGAAGCGGCATTATTCTCCATTTTTACAATTGTAAAATATTTATATAGCTCTACATACTTCTGATATAATTCTCGAAATCAGCTGCTTCGATACGTTGAAAACATATTGCAAGCTAATAAAATATAAATCACCAGTTGCCAAATATCTGAGTGTTATGGCTACCCATTCTTCAGCGGTTACTCCTTTTCGAAAATTTGTATCATTCTGCGAAATTTTCTGCCGGATCAACTGTAATAAAAATATATAGTTACGGATGACATTATCTCTAAGTTTCGAAAAAGGTCCACTCTTCTTCTTCTATCACACTGTTTGAAAATAATTTACCACTAGTGAGCATTCTACTCCAATAACGTCACCACTGTAATTTTTTTTTTTTTTTTTTTGCTTATGGCTTTACGCCTTGCCGACGTCGGGGTCATTAGAGGCGGGATGAGACTGGGGACAAGGAACGGTAAGGAATTCGGCTATGGCCTATTGGAGGAAGCATCCCGGAATTCGCCTGAAGTGATTTGTGCAAACAATGGAAAACGAAATTTGAATGCCCGGACAGGGAATCGAATCCGCGTCGTCCCAAATGCGAGACCAGAGCTTTAACCGCTCACCCACCACGCTCGGCACCGTCTTTTATTTATATTTTTTAAAATAAACTAGCAATCTCTACGAATGCAGCACTAGCCGCTGCTAAATTGTCACCTTGATCCATATCCACGCTCTAACTTCACAACACTGCGAACTCATCAGAACAAACGAATGGACGAATACCTGTCTCGTTCGATGCCTCGGCGAACTGCGCATAGCCTAGGTCCCGTTCGTACGTTGCCTCGCCTTAACTCCCTCCCCCGCACAGCCGGTCACAAGGAGGTCGTGGCCGCGCATCGCTTTCTCTTGATCGGCCTTCTAACTCAATCTGTTTCCTCATTTACAAGAGGCTTGCTACAATACTACCTGCGCTCAACTTTCATTTTCTTACATAACATTTTACCTTTCAAAGTCTCAAACATATTCGAAATTTACTTATCGATTTGGAAATGATCTTAAATTCTCCACCCTTCTGTATTTCAATGAGTTACCATGGAGGGACACGACTTCTATGGTAATCGCCTGCCCGGAATAAGGCATGGCGTCGTAAGAAGAAGAATGTTACGATCAATGAAGCTGGGGATTAAATTAGCCATGACCTGTGTCTGTGTTACTTCTCACACAGCAACATTGGTCACGCTATTTTTTCATTCTGTAATCAGCCGGTTTGAAAAGTTGATCTTTGAGATTTTACTTTCACACTTCTGGTTTACAGGAGTTTCGTGTGTTATGAATAACTGTAACAAATCCTTGCTTTCATTAGCAATAAACTCGTCTTCGGTTTGAAACTCTCTCAGATTTTAAAAACTGTAAGGAAATACTTAGCCGAGAGCAGTGTCTTTAACATTCACTGAACAATAATAATATACCATAACAGTCCATTATCTACGTCAGTCGCCGATTGAAACACGCAATGACTTCAATCTTAATACTTAAGTCAGAAAAAGAAACAATGTAAACAATTTATTATTGGGTTTAGTAAATAATTTTTGGTGTTATGATCAAAATCCGAATTGATTTTAAGTATCAGCAAATCCTAGAACAATAATTAATATCTGTTCAGTTTTATTACTGTGTAGGCAAGCAACAGAACACACAAAACTTTGGTGTTATCAGGAATTATAATTGGCCTCTTTAGGTATTTTTTACGTAAACTTTTCTTTGGAACTATTGGTTTGGCAGGTAATTACCGTCACATCAGAACTGTTTTAGGGCATTAGCAATGGTATCACTTTCACCAACATTGCTTCGTTATATATCTCTGTACTTCACAGGCTTATCTAGATCAATAAGTTTTGCTACTCGTGCTATATTACTACTCTTAGTTCATAATTACGAACAAAATGCGATCTGGTAAATAGAAAAGGAACGTTTATCGCCGGTCAAATCTTTAACTAATGTTATACTTGAATATTCAGTTTTACGTTTCAAGCGATGTGATATACTATAGTTAGTTAAACAAATATTTTGTGTGTTTGAACCTACTTTTAGGCTTGTCAGTAAATAATGGTATTTTTATCTAATTATGAAATAAATTGCTTCTTCATATATGAGGGAAACACGTATTAGCATTCCTTCGTTTCATTTTTTAATAACGCATGTGATTTTTTTTCCCGTTCGAATGTTTTTATTATTTATCTTTGGAGATATTACTATTTTGTAACTTTTTTAATCGATCCCACACAGTAGTTTTCCAAAAACAGTATTGAAACCGCCCCACAACATACAAATAGTTTCTCATTGATCGCTACATACACGAACCGTGTTCCTATTAACAGATTACATTTAATTATGAACATGGCTACGTTAGTAAAACCTGCGACCACAGTGTAATCCTATATTGCATGGTTGTTATTTTGCTATAGTCAACTGAACGTATATAAACATTTAGATCTCATGTCCGTATATTTTAGCAAACGACAGCTTTCATGATTTATACGAGTACAACTTGTAGTCTGCTCCACATCGTGGTTTAATTAGAGCGGTTGACTATAATTGTAATCTCAATTATATCTGATTTTATAGGAACTGTTTGCCACAGATTAATTGATTAACGTATCAGGACGATCTATTGAATATGTTGGGAGCAAGGAAGCATCTCACAGAGCGTGGTGGGTGCACGGTAACACTCTGCAGACGTGGGTTCGAGTTCCCGTTGGACCGTTCAGATTTCAGTTTTTCACGATTTCTGGAAATTATTCCAAGCAAGTGTCGGGATGGTTCCTTCAAAAGATCATGGTCGATTTCCTTTAAGTTCGTTGCCCCGAGTCCGTTGCCGTCTCTAATGATCTCAATGTCAATTAGGCGCAAAACAATTTGATTGATACAATCTACATCCATACTCTCCAATTCACAAATATTGTGGGTGGCAGAGGGTGCTAAGCACCAATCCTAATTCTGTACATTCCAATCCCAAATAGCACGAAGAAAGAAAGAATACATGTAAGCATCTTTAGGGCATCCTTTGCAGATGATACCAGCATATCGTTGAAAGACCCATCAGCACAAAACCTCGAAAACACAGCAAATGATGCTATAAAGAAAATTAACAGGTGGTTTAGTGCCAAAAAACTAATACTTAATGTAGAAAAGACACAGTTACTTCAGTTTGTTACAAAAAATAAAACAAAGGACAGCTATAATGTGATATCAGAAGGAAAAGCAATCAATGAAAGTAATTTCACAAAATTCCTGGGTGTATGTATAGATAACAAATTGAACTGGAAACAGCATATTCAAAAACTTCTTAAAAAACTGAATTCTGCAACATTTTCACTTAGGGTAATATCTAGAATAGCTAATACAGAAACCAGAAAGTTAGTATATTTTGCATATTTTCATTCCCTGCTCACTTATGGCATCTTATTCTGGGGAAACTCGTCACAAGCACAGAGGGTATTTAAATTGCAAAAACGTGCTATAAGAACTATTTGTGGAGCAAGCCCACAGACATCGTGCAGAAATCTATTTAAAAACCTGGGTGTACTAACATTGCCAGCACAATATGTATACTCTGTACTATCATTTGTAGTGGAAAATCCTGAACACTTCAATCTTAATGCTGACATACATAGCCATAATACTAGGAATAAATATAATATTCACAAGGATTACAAATCACTGTCAATTGTACAGAAAGGGTTAACATTTACTGGAGCTTCCTTATTCAATGTCTTACCAACAGAAATTAAATGTTATCTACAAAAACCCAACTACTTTAAGTCCAAACTGAAAGAGTTTCTGCTTCAGAATCCATTTTACTCTGTAAAAGAATTTTCTTCTTGGAATTTGGTAACTAAGAATGACTGATAAAATAGTACATATGGTGTATGGAAGGGAAAGGTGACAAAGTTGTCCACAATTACTAAAATGATACATGGTTTTTCTTTCTGTTGAATATTTTGACAAATGAAGTAATTACACTGTTTACAAAATTTCACTCATATATAGTAACTAACATGGGATAGCATGCACTCAAAAACTGCTGTGAAAAATTATGATACTAACAGGTTTTTAAGTAATTGACTGCTTATGAGTTGTGGTAACTGGTTGGTAAGAAAATAACTGGTTGTTAGATGCTGATAACAAGTTTATACACTGTTCCACATAATAAGTATTAACTAACTCGGGATTGTATTTGTAGATTACAGGAAATATTGGTTATACTAATGGGTCATAACTAACTTCTTGTCAGTATATAATATTATCAATTATATAGTAATATTGACATTACTAATAAGTGTATGTACTGTTCCACATCCCCGAGATTATTCTCACATGGGATCAAAGTGAACATATCTATCTATCTATCTATCCTATTTCTCTAATCTTATCCCTCCCGTCATTGCGACCTATAAAGGTAGGCGGAAGAAGTATTCCATTGCGATCGTAAGTCAAAGAATTTCGCATATTCTCCAATCAATTCAAACGAAAACGAAGTCGTCTGTCTGCCAAACAATCCCAGCCCACTCTACATGTATCATTTCTGTGACGCTTTCGTAAGGGCTGTAACCAAGCAGCCAGGAATCGAGTAGCTCTCTTCTGTACTTTCTCTAACGCGTCAATTAATCCATTGCGATACGGATCCCAAACTTCACAACAGTAATCCAAATGTAGACGCAGTAGAGTTTTGTACACTATTTCCTTTGTATGAGTATTACAGTTCCTCAAAATACGACGTAACAATCGTAATTTAGAATTAGCTTTACCTACTTCGGAAGTTATTTACAAGTTCCATTTCATTTTGCTTTGTACTATTACCTCATTCACAATAGCTCATTTATTCTATATTCTGAAGCAAACCTCTAATATTACTTTCATAGTCATACACAGAAAATTTAATTTATACGTTTACTTACGGTTTTATCTCTAAGCGACCAAAGCTGAAATTGAAACTGCCTTCAGTTAAGACCCCCTCCCCTTTCATACCCCCACGCACCATATTTTTGTCTGTTTTTAAACACGTTAGAAATTTATTCTCTTCATGAGACAGGTTTGACGGTAGAATCGTATAGTGATGGCTTTCCCGTCATATTATGCCGACTCGGTGATATTTAGGATAAATCTAACGTAACTTACAGCTTTCTATATCCAATTCTAGCAATGAAATTCTAAGTTCACGCGTACGAAGTCGCGGGAAACAGCTAGTTACCTATAATTATGAAGAAATACTTTTAAATGAAAACAGAGACTATTTAAAGCATTTAAACATAAAACTGACAAATTCAACCAATTCTATATAGCAGAAATTCACGCTTAAAACACTATGGCTTACACAACATTCATAATTACAGTCTATTAATTAACATCAAACGATATACTGCGTTTAATCATGTTACACTTTATATAAAGAATTTTCATCCATCAAAACTATACTCAGTCATACGAAAAATATACAAATTTACAATTAATACATGTTTCTCTCTATCCAACACCAATTTACATAATTAATAATATTGAAATTAATAGTAAACTGAGGCTGAGGGCTGTAACACACTGTTCTATACATTCATAGCAAATCAATCTTTGTATACATAGTCACGTTAAAAACAAGTATCACGTATCGAATATTCATATCCAACCTAGAGAGAGAGAGAGAAAGAGAGAGAGAGGGAAAGAGTATTACTGAATTATGACAGCAACAATGGTGTTACTGTCTCACAAAGTTGTTGTCAATCGTTGGTTTTTTCTGGCCCATAATCAGCTTACCGTACTCATATGAAGATAACAGATCTTTAACGCCTTTATGGTACTTGAGTAACGGTATATCCACGTAAGAAGCCAATAAACGCTCCTCACTATCCTTGCGCAGATTTACTGGATAACAATTTAACTGGCTGGCTCTATGGGCAGTCGGCACAATTTCTTTGCCAAACGGGTGCTTCCAAAGGGAATTCAGCGATTAATTTTACCTTCGCCTGCTAATTGCGAGGTGTATAGTTTTGCAAATTTATCCCTTACCAGAAGTCTTGAGACACTGACTAACAAGCCAAGGGGCTTGGCTTCTCAAGATGTCTACCTTCCATATTACCTTTATGATTCTTCGCTTTGCCCTGTGATACTCTTAATATTACTAATGATAATTATTTATCCTATGCATGTATGCACCTTAATAAATTTATTATGTCAATTACAGTTTCTAATTATTGTTTTTGAGCAGCTTATTGCTCGTCAATTGTAACTTAATATTTCAAACTCTATTGCTTTGTTAAAAACTCCATCGACAAATATATCCTACCTCTGAGGTATCTGCAAAACAAGTGCCTGTAGTTTGTGTAAATGTAATTGATGTAATTTAAGCACATCTTTTTCTGTGACTGAATCTTTTTGTGTATACATCTATTTTGTTACGCAATTGTTTATCTGTAATTTGTCAAATTCCTACACCCCAGCCTGTCTCTTATATGGGAAAAGAACGTATTGTATTCTATTGTAATATTTTGTCTTCAGTTTGCAAAACTAGAGTAGCTGTTAGGAATTTTATCATGTCATATACTAGCGAACCAAACCGTCATTGCCATACAGTTGTGGTTTCAGAAAAAAAAAAAAAATGAAAAATCGAAACCTGAGTTGAGCATGGTTGAAAGCGAAACTTTTATTATTCTACCAACACATCGGGTTAGAGTTCAGCTACATTAATGTAGTACTGCGCAGCAAACGACTGATTTAATAATGTTTCTAGTCAGTACTAAACGCATTACACGTTGAGGAAGTATTATTACATAGTCATAAACTAATATATGAAAATACTGTGCCGTATTTTTTTTTTTTAGCAGATAATGTTTATCATACGAGTACATGATACACATCAGATACATTTTACTGTGATGAATTATTTAAATTTCGTAGCTGTTATCAAATGTTTAAAATACAACATTGCATTTTTTATTTTATTTCAATTGAAGGATTTTAAACTTCATATTTATAACTTAATTCGAACCGCCACTATACAATTGTGTTACAACTACGTTGCTGACAAATGGATGTGCTAGAAGTATTATCAACAGAGACTTACTTCATTTCTTGATTGTTTAGTTAGTAATTATTTTATAAGTTCTATAAACATATGAATTTTATAATTTTAAATTTTATAAATTTGTATCTATACTTATAATTATTTAATTTTCGTTCGTAGCTAACATTTGCTGGTAGTAGTATTTCTAATTGAAAACTATTATTTCCCAATAATTTTATTCTGTATAGCAACATTTTTGGAATTGGTAATGGTTATGGTGCTAGTACATCTACGTGTTAACAGCAGCTATGGCTTAGTACTGGGCGAAAGAAAGAATACTTACGTATCGTTAAACTGTTATTTTGGACTTTGAATTATATATAAAACTGAAACTACATTATATTGTCTTAGTAATCTACCAAACTAAAATGTATGCTCAGGATCTTTCGTATCTACTCTATAGATTTAAACTTTAATGATATAAGAAATAAAATTCATTACAGATTAGTCAAATTCTCTTTGATCAGTTGTAAGAATAGTGTCGAACATGTAGATCAGTAAAGTATGTTAATTTCTGGAGTTAAATACTACAACATACAGGATTAGGTGCAGTCTATACACCATTTCACTAGCTGTAACTTAATGTAAATCCGCCTTCTTTCCTAACATAATACATTATCGTCTTTAATTTTCAGTGTCAAAGATAAAAATTCTGTTACAAACTAAATTGCGTTATGATTCAGAAACTCTTTCAGTTTGAACATAAAGATGTTAATATCTCATAATAAACCTTTTCTGTGGAAGGATACTCCCATGTAATGAAATAGACGTCGATACGAACTGTGAAATCATATGGATTAAACTCAACGTTGCTGGGTCAAAACTCATCATAGGTGCCTTCTACCGTCCACCTGATTCGGATATAGCTATCGTCGAGGAGTTAAGAAATAATGTAAATAGTATAGCTAGCCGTTTTAAAGATCATGCTATGATTCTAGGAGGCGACTTCAATCTGCCTTATATTGACTGGCGTAATTACGTTCACATCACAGGTAGCAGGGATAAGGCAGCTTCTGAAGTAATTCTCGATTTGTTGTCAGATAATCATCTCGAGCAGCTAGTTAATGAACCTACGCGGTGTCATAACGGTAGCGAAAACATTTTAGACTTGCTGGTCACCAACAGGCCAGAATTATTCACCGACATTTCAACGACCACAGGAATAAGCGATCACAAAGCGGTAATTGCGACTATCAAATTAATGACCGAGCGAAAAAGGAAAAAAGGGCGGATTGTATACAAATTCAGTAAGGCCTCAAAGGAGTGTTTTAGAACCTACCTGAGGAATAAATACCATAACTTCAAGTCAACAAAGGACACCGTTGAAGAGATGTGGCATCGTTTTATACATATAGTCAGGGAAGGAATGGAAATATATATACCAAAGCGGACAATAAAGGGAGAGGATGATCCACCGTGGTATACATGCGAAGTCAAAAAATTACTCAAAAAACAAAGGAAAATACACGCACGCTCAAGAAGGAAGAGGTGTCGCAGCGATTTAGAAACCTTAGCTGATTTAAGAGGACGTATTAAGAATGTAATGCGCGAGGCCTTTAACGATTTTCACTCCAACTCTCTCTCTAAGAGTCTCACAGAAAACCCAAAGAAATTTTGGTCGTATGTACGAAAAGTTAATTGTACCAACAGCAATATTCCAGCACTAATTCGTGAAGGTTCCGAGGTTAATGAAAGCCGCGATAAAGCTAACGTACTAAATACTGTATTCAAAAATTCATTTACAAATGAACATAGGGATAGTATTCCCGTTTTCCCACGCCGTGGCGAGTCGGTGATGGAATCATTACGAATAGATACTGCAGGTATCGTTAAGCAATTAGAGCTCCTGAAGTGGGGAAAGAACCGGGCCCGGGTGGAATTCCAGTAAGAGTATTTTCAGAGTATGCTGCAGAAATCGGGCCATTTCTGTCTGATATATTCAGTAAATCATTAGAAGAGCGAAAAGTACCTTCAGACTGGAAAATCGCGCAAGTAACTCCGATTTTCAAAAAAGGTGATCGAAGTGATCCTGGGAACTATCGTCCCATATCTATAACATCTGTTTGTAGTAGAGTTATGGAGCATATTATATGCTCGAACATTATGAATTTTCTAGATTATAATAATTTGCTTACAACAAATCAACATGGATTTCGGAAGAAAAGATCATGTGAAACACAGCTGGCCCTATTTACACACGACGTAATGAAAGTTATCGATAAAGGTTCACAAGTAGATGCAATTTTTTTAGATTTCCAGAGAGCCTTTGACTCTGTGCCACACAACCGCCTTTTAGCGAAGCTTCGAGCTTACGGTATATCGGATCAGCTTTGTGAATGGATAAAGGATTTTCTAACTGGTCGGTCGCAGTATGTTGTCGTTGAAGGAGAAAGTTCTTCTAATCTAGATGTTACATCGGGTGTACCTCAAGGAAGTGTAATAGGACCACTTCTTTTCTTAATTTTTATAAACGATCTCGGAGACAAAGTGAAAAGCCTTTTTAGATTGTTTGCTGATGATGCGGTTATTTATAGGGAAGTAAGAACTTTGGCCGATTGCTTAGAAATTCAGCGCGATCTGGATGTTATTTTGGCTTGGTGCGCTGAGTGGCAACTTACTCTAAACTGTAAAAAGTGCAAGACAATGAGCATAACTAACAAAAAGAATCCGATTGTTCAGAAATACGAGTTAAACAATACAGTTATTGATATGGTCGATTCTATTAAATATTTGGGAGTAACAGTACAAAGGAACATGAAATGGGACATACACATTAATTCTTTAGTAGGTAGAGCAAATTCTAGGCTGCGATTCATAGGTAGAATCTTGAAAAATTGTAATGAACAAACAAAGGAGATAGCGTACAAATCTCTTGTGCGTCCACATTTGGATTATTGTTGTGCCATTTGGGACCCGTTTCGTAAGGGATTGATCGAAAGTATAGAGAAAGTACAGAGAAGAGCCGCTCGATTCGTGACCGCTTGCTACAGTCCTTATGAAAGCGTCACAGAACTGATTAGTAGATTAGGTTGGGAGTCTCTGGTAGATAGACGACACACGTTTCGTTTAAACTTATTGGAAAACATGCGTACTCCAATTTTCACTCATGAGTGTAGTGAAATACTTCTTCCACCAACCTATTTGAGTCGGAAGGACAGGAAAGATAAAATTAGAGAAATAAGGTGCCGGACTGATTCTTATATGAATTCTTTTTTCCCTCGTACCATTAGGGATTGGAATACACAGCAAAGAGATTAGCTTTGGTGCTGAGCACCCTCTGCCACCCACAATTTTGTGAATTGCAGAGTATATATGTAGATGTAGATGAAAAACTTCAGAATATTTTCCTCTGTACAATGTAGACTGCTTGAATTTACTATTCACTGTTCACTAGCTGGATGGAAGTAATGAAAGTGAATTACTTATAGGAATTCACTCGCACATTGTCATTAGTTCATTTCCTTTTTCTGTGTGTCAATTCAAGATTCATACTACTTGAAAACTTTCTTTACGTATTTTCCCTTATTATACTCCACAGAATATTTAGACACTGTTTCCCCAAAAATAACTATTAGCCAATTGAAATTGTAAGGCGGCTGGACCGTAAACGTTGGAGTTCCATTTTATTATTAAACTAACTATTTAAACAGCAAAATCTTACTATTTGCCTTATAGAAAACAGCATACGGCTACGTTTCAAATACGTTTTTATGATAGACGAAGATACACTCTTACTGTTAGATGAGCGTACCTACACTTGGGGACATTCCTACCAACGCTCTTTTATTGTTTGTATATATTACACTTTTTCGATAGATCCATGCCGAGGAAGGACCTCGTAGTAAATATAAATACATAGAGGATGAATAATAATCATAGTGAAAAATTAATTTCTCAAATAAATTTTGCAAAAGGCATATTAGATACAATTAGTTCTTGAAACGAGTAGAAGGAGTTGTCGATAAGGTAATTCCTCAGTTTTTCTTTAATTACATGTTTTAGGAAGATTATTAAAGATATTATTTATTATTATTATTATTATTACTCCGCGATTCACTAAGTGTGGCGGAGGGTGCATTGCACCTATCGAAAAATGTTATAAGGGATATGGCAGGAGGCGCCCATGGGCTATTGTGAGGAACCATCCCCGCATTCGCGTGGAGTGATCTGGGAAAACCATGGAAAACCCAGATCAGGATGGCTGGAGTGCTTTATCGAAAGCTACTCCTGTCGGATTTTAAGTTTACTCGCCCGGTAAATCCTTTCTATTCGATTCCATAATCGCTCGTGGGTAAAATGATTAAAGAAATGATTCGGTTCTGGCCCTGATTTCTCTTATCTTATTTTCGCGGTCATTTCGAGATATGAATGTTGCTGGTAGCAATATTTGCTGGCTGTCATTCTGAAATACGTCTGTTGTGAATTTTTCAATTAGCTTCCGTCGAGAGCAACGCCTTCGGTGTTCCAGGTCTTCCCAACCTAACTCCTTCAACATCACACTTAACCATTCCCTCCAACTATATATACCTGTCACGAATCGGGCGGCTCTTCTTTGGACCTTCTCTAAAGCCTCCATTAACCCCTTTTGATGGGGACCCCATACAGAAAAACAATACTCTAAGTGTGGACGTACTAGTGACTTGTATACAATCGATTTAACTTCCTGAGTGCATTGATTTAAATTACGACCTAGAAATCGGAGCATACGATTTGCTTTTCCCATTACATTCTGGATATGCTCATTCCACGACAAATTATTACGAATTGTTAACCCTAGGTATTTAGCGGAATCTACCGTTCTAAGAACAGTCCCATTAATTGTATATTCATAGTTAAATGGTGTCACCTTTTTACTTACAAGCATGACTTGGCACTTTTTAGCGTTTAACTCCAACTGCCAATCTTTACACCAAGCAATTATTTTCATAATATCGTCTTCTAACAAAGCGCAGTCGTCCTGAGTTTTGATTTCGCGATAAATAATAGCATCATCGGCAAATAATCTTTTCATCCCCCCTATTATGTCGCATAGATCATTGATGTATATGAGAAACAACAGAGGCCCTAACACGCTTCCCTGGGGAACTCCAGACCCCACTTCAGCAAGTGATAAACGCTCACCGTCGAGAACTACACACTGTGTTCTGCCCTTCAGGAAGTCTGCAACCCAGTCACATACTTGTATAGATATGCCGTAACCGCGAAGTTTCCTAAGTAACCTAGTGTGAGGCATAGTGTCGAAAGCTTTTTTGAAGTCTAATAGAACCAAATCAACATGGGATTGCTCATCTATAATTCGGCACAAGTCGTGAATTAGAAGTGCAAGTTGTGTTTCGCAGCATCGGCCTTTTCTGAATCCATGTTGATTTGGATTTAAAAGATCACCTTCATCCAAGAACCGCATGACATTTGAATAGATGATATGTTCTAAAATCCTGCAAAATATTGAAGTAACGAGATCGGCCTATAATTCTGAGGATCATTAACATTCCCATTTTTAAATGCTGGAGTTACAACAGCGGTCTTCAATTCGGCTGGTATTTTTCCTTGATCCAGAGAGACGGTATACAATTTCATCAAATACGGTGCAATTTCCTTTGCGTATCTTGAGTAGAATCTTGTAGAAATACCGTCTGGTCCGGGAGCCTTATTGGTTTTTACATTCATAAGCAGTTTAGTTATTCCCTCGACATCAAGAGCGAGATCATTCATAATTTTGTCGGTATTATTGTTAAATATCGGTGTCTCCTCTGAGTTTTCTATCGTGAAAGCCTTTTAAAATATATCATTCAAAATTTTTGCTTTCTCTACGCTTGTTTCTGATAATTCACCATTTTCTTTAATCAGCGACGGCATAACCTTACGAGAGCCTCTTATTACTTTAATATACGAGCAGAACTTTTTTTGGATTAGTAATCAGATCTTTGGATAAATTCCTGGCTTGGAATTCTTTAAACGCATCGCGCATTGCCTTACGCACTTCCGCATGCAACTGGACGAATTTAGCACGATTAGATGAGTCCCCCGATTTTTTTCACCGCGGCATGTAAACGCCTTTGCCTCCTGAGCAACCGTTTCACTTCCCTATTGAACCGAAGGAAGTTATTACTGACCTTAATACACTTCTTAGGAACAAACTGGTTTAAACCGGTCCACATTAGTTCTTTTAAATTAAACCAAAGTTCCTCAACATTTGTATTTAGCGTGTACGTTTCAAAATTATTCGCAAAGTGATCAACCATACCCGCATCGTTTGCCTTATCGAAGCAAAAAACGAGTTTCTCTTTGTCATGCTTCAGACTCAGACTAGAGTTTAACGTTACCACAACCGCCTTGTGATCACTTATACCGTCTTCTATACAAACTTTATTTACAATATCAGGATTGCTAATTAGAAAAAGATCCAGAATGGACAAGGAATCTATGTCGCACCGCGTTGGCTCTTCGACCATCTGTTCAAGAGATCTTTCTGCAAATGATTCTAGGAACGTTTCGGTTACAAACCTATCTCTTCCACCCAATCTGAACGTGAATGTGTCCCACCTAACCGACGGTAGGTTAAAGTCACCACCCACGATCAATACATGTCCTTGAAATTTTTTAAAATGTTATTAAGCGACTCTCTGAAGTATTCCGCGTTAGCCAAATCAGAATCCGATAAAATGACCCGAGTATGAACTTTAAATTTTTGCCAATTTTTACGTTGACCCATATTAACTCGCAAAAATTTTCCGTTTCAGTTACGACATAGCAGTTAACGGTTTTACTTACGGCCACGAACACACCCCCGCCCATTGAGACAGTTCTGTCCTTCCGAAAAACATTGAAAGGAGGGCCAAATACTTCGCTAGATTCAACTTCAGGCGTCAACCAGCTCTCGGTTCCTAGTATTATATCGACATCATTAGTCGCAACTGCAGCGTGAAAATCCGCTACTTTCCCTCTAATACTCCGACAATTTAGTACTATTATCCTTAGCTGCTTCGTATTGTTTTTTGTGGAGTCTAAAATAGCATTTTTCATACTCGCACTCTGACGGTAAACGGATGAAGTAATTGGAGCTGTAATATTAAAATTATTCGCGCCATCACTACCGGAACCAGCTTCTATGTTATCAGCACATCTTCTTCGATGAAATGAAGAATCCTCGGGCCTCACGCTGTTCCTAAAAAATAATTCATTTCAAGACGGTAAGAGATGTGTCCAAAAATCACTAATTCCTCTTTATACTAAAGACAGCGATATTTGTGTTTTGTACAAAATATTTTTGTTTCTTGTACAGAAATTCTGCACCTATGAATTTGATGTAAACAAATTAAAATGTTCTATATCAAAACACATGAGAGAATATATATATGAGTTGTAAGAAGTTCTTGGTTTTACCGTACACAGCATCTTAATAGGTCTTTACTGTGCTATGAAAAGTTTTTAACTTTGTGAAAAGTTCTTCAGAAAATTACACCATGCGACATGACTGAATGAAAATAAGAGGCGTAAACCTGTTACGTTAACTCGAGATATGCTGTTAGAGACAATTTTCTTATTGCAAAGGTGGCACTACTTGACTCCGTCAGTGGTAATTTGATATGTTCTTGCCAAATCAGAGTCTCATCTACTTCAATGTCTAGGAATTTTATACTCTCAAAGATTGGGTTATTTTTATAATTTACTACCTTGTACCCGCGACTTCGTAGGCGTGGATTAAGAATTTTTTTGCCAGAATTAAATATAGAAAGTTGTAGGTAACGAAGGATTGGTCTCAAACAATATCGAGTTGGAATAATATGAAAGGAAAGCTATCACTATATCATTGCACCGTCGAACCTGTCTCTTGAAGAGAATCAATTTCCAACATATTTCTGTCACCATTCGATAAGGTCTCAAAATTTCGTGACTACATCTGTTAATCATACTGGAAAAAAATATCCTGTGCCCTTCATACAGATATCCTTATAAAATTCCATCACAACGATATAGCCATTTAGTCGTCAAAACGTAACAAAAGACAGAGACTTACTTCCGTATTTATAATGATATTACTATGGTTCACACTCACACACTGACTGCGAACAACACCTGAGGGATCATTATAACGTAAAAAAGTGTACACCTACAACATTGCAAGACTACCTACGATTTGCCTCGCATTGCACCCCTAACTTTCTAATATCCACATTTTAACATTCAATCCGAATAACCTACGGCCCAGGCCTTACTCTTACAATGAAATATTTTTTTTATAAAATCTTACCCTCCTCGGAGATTTGAACCGTAGACCATACGTTCGTAAGCAAGCTCTTTAACCACTGAGCTGCCACTCCACTACACTGAAACACGGTACGGAGACGTCCATATCCAACGTGTCTGTCTATCGCCGTATTTCGAAGTTTTGAGACAACATGTGTTATTTATAAAGATAATTTTTCAACCAAATGTAGACAGTATTTTTTCCTTGTTTCAAAGGATATGTGTGCAAAGTTTCATCGATATCGGATGAAAACTGTGGATTTGTATGAAGAACAAACAAACAAACAAACATACATTCATCTTTATATATAGAGATATGTATATCATGCTGCGCATTTTTGTTTTGTTTTGAACTTAATAAAATGTGCTTTATCAAAATTTAATTTTAATGAGTTTGCCTTAAATTCTGAATTTTTGTTTGAATTGAGGGATCGAGTATGGGAAGTTACAAGCGTTATGTATCTCATACTGCAATGTTGTTCTGCCAATCTGTCAACGCTTTCTGATTCGAATTTCGGATCGATCGTATGATCTGCCTTTCGATCGTTAAAGCTACACGATTTACTTTTGCTGAGTCTCCGTATTAATTCATTAGTAATTGTGGAACGGAAAGAAAGAAATCAGGAGGATACTTTGGTTTCTTTCGTAATTAGTGTAATGTTGGTTTGTAGAAAACCCTATGAAATATATAGTAGTAAATGAGATTAAATTGCTGAATAAAAAAATATTACTGAGCTTATTTCTCTGTTACGTTTATAGTGAATCTAGGACTAAGTGAATTTCCAATTGATTCAAAAGCTGCCAAAGAGTGCTTTAATGAATACTCGTTATAATTACAGTGATTAGACATCGTATAATTTAGAAAAAGAGTCATGCCGTATTCATTACATGAGTTTATTTGCAAGTTGAGATTTATTCAATTTTGCATTGTGGTTGAACGCATTACTCTGCCTCAGGCGATAAGTTCATGTCTCTGATCCTAAAAGACATAAAAGAATCTAGAAAGTCTAAAGGAACATATATACGTACATCCGTCATATATTTCTTTACTGGACGACACCTGCATCCACGTTCATAAAAATCTTTGGTGGCACCTGTGCCACCGTGTTGAGAATGCAGGTGTGTTGTTATTTTGTAGTAGAGAAATTACTTTTTAATTTTAATGTGGTGGAGTTATAGTTTTCTGAATAAATTATTATACCAAAAGGTTTATAAATTTTTGATTTTATGTAGCGAAGTCAATAGCGTCCATTGGGGAGTTTTGTTCAGCGATTAAATATTTAAAATTCGAGCAAAAAATGTCTATAGTTGATAAGATTTTTTAAAGTTTCTGCCAACATCTCAGGTTCTAATGAAACGAAATAAAAATGGTCTCTTGCGTATTTTATTGAATTATGTTCCTTTATGGGGGCACACAACAACCAAATAATTAGGCAAGATAGTTTTGGGCGTGGTTTCATGAGAGGAAAGAAAGGAATTACAGTCATCTTTAAATTTGAGAAATTATTCACTTTTAATATCGAAATACAAAAAACTACATCTTTCATTCCAATTATTTATTCTTTTATGTGACCTTTACTGTTTAAGGTGGCTTGTACTTCCAAAATACAATTCTGAGTGACTTCCACTCGTCGGCTATCTAGCATAGTAATTTCAAATACAACAAAACTACGTTCACAGTGAGAGTGGAGTAATCCTAGTAGTAATTGAATATCATGTAAACTGGTAAGGATACAATGTTAATGGAATATTAATATTATTCGCCGCTAAGGAAAAACAGATAACCATAATTTCTCTCACAGCAGTTATTTTGAATATTGAAAATTGGCCTTACAACTGAAGAGGCATGCACTGCTGGTAAAATTGTTTAAACTGAGTGCTTTAAAGAATGTGCGTAACTTAACAAAGGAGTTTGAAATAGAAGTACCAATACTGTTCTGCCAGAACCCTCATGAACGAAGAGATATATAAAATTTGGTACAATTTTCATTCCACCCTCTTACAGTACGTGAAGACACATATATCCACAGAGAGAGACTATATCAGAAATAGTTAAACCTGTCTCATAGATTCCCATATGTGAAGAGCTGTTGTATTTTAGGTATCGAAGACTTTACGATTACTTTGTTAATAATATTTATAGATAAATCAAGAAGCAGGAATTTATATAATGGCTAATGTATTCATTCCAGTGTATTAAATTATTTTCATTCAAAACAAATTCCATTATAAATCTGAGCTCTGCACCCTGTTGCGTATGAAATCTTTGCTTACATTGTTTAAATGTATTATGACGAGTATCATATCGATAACGAAAAAATTATTCCGTAATATCATACGAAAATTAAAGAAATATTAAAAATTATCAATAATATTCTGAAGTTGTTTTTATGGTCACAGGCACACAATGCTCGTCAGTTTCTTTAAAAATAAATTCCTCGTTAATTTTTTGCATATTTTTAATTTATCATTTCTGCTTATTGTTTTGTTAGAAATGAGCAGACTTGAAGCTCGGTATCATTTTCAGTTTTTCTTTTATTATATCGTAACACGCCGTTAAACAAACCTCGATCGGTTGTGAAACTATACACAAGTATGAAATAATTCTAATATTTTTAAAGGAATTTAAAAATGGTAGGATAGAATACACAGTATGCTCTACTGTATACGAGATTTTGCAGTCCTTCTGTCTGTTATCTGAGCCTGGAAACATGAGCAATGCTGGCCTAGGCACCACAGGATATTACTCAGGGCCCTGTGTCTTCATTACCATTAAGATTCCGAAAAGGAAATTCATTTGATTCAGTTAATATAAAGGGTAAATATGCATTAATTTTACTTAAAGAATCGTTTGGTAAAAAGAGAAGTTACAAAAATTTTAATCATAGTGCGTTAGGGTTCATCGATCTTCACTGAAATTGTAATGGTAAGTTGAATGTGCAATGAATGCATACAGTGGTGTGATATATAGATATCATAAAAATAAAACGGAATAAGGATATTATGAATAATTAAACAAGCAGTGGAAGGGGGATGTGTTCATAATGTATTTGAAATTACATTTAGATTACAGATATGGTGAAGATGGCGACAGTGCTTGTGATCGCCGAAATATCATGTGATAACACTTCCTTAACTCGGCTAGTTACCCGAGAGCATTTCATTAAAAGCTATTCATTTATTACGAGGGGATTTACGTTCTTCTGCTATAATATTGATGTGTGCATCCTCTTGTTGAGAATTAAATTAATTTTAGTCAGTATAAATTATCAATAAAAATATTATTAATATTTAAAGTTGCTGACATGAGAAACTGGGGTGTTGCTTTGCACATTAACAACACCATTGTACCTACGTTTGACATTAACATACGTTTATTACAAAATTATTCTTCATGAAATATTATTAAAATGGTATAACGCAATTAAACAATTATCTTGAAATCCAACAATGGATTCATTTTACATCAGTTCTCAGGGTTTTATATATGTCCATTGATCCAGTTCAGCGGGGCAATGAGATTTTCTCTAGGGTGACACTGGGATGATCTATGCGATAATGAGTTACGTTCATCACCATATCGGTGGCATTAGTCGCCGCACATCTCTTTCTGCAGGCTGGCCACGCACCCACCACACAGCTCGCAATCCATTGTATATTTCCACCACGTCACCCTACCGGAACGGTATTTCCTTCACTGAGAGCTACTTGGCCCAACGCCACATTCCGGAACGCAGCTAGGCAGTTACCGTTACTCCATTGTTTGCACTGTCCATCTGTGCGAGTTACGGGTCCAGCTTCTCGCAAATATATTTCCACGTAGTGTGGCTGTATACTACAATATGTATCTCGAGAAGACGAAACAGCCGGTCAAATGCGAATCGAGCCTCGCGCATTTAGGATTATGTATTTTAAAGATCTAAAAACATATAATACATGCAGTAGGTTAGAATACAGTTGCTTAAAAAAAATAGTGCCACGCTCGGTAGCAATACATTTCCACGATTCTTCAACACATCTTCACGTTGCCAGTTGCACTGCTAATTTGTGGTTCAGTTCTGAAAAAAAAGTTAATTTATTATTACGCAATTTACTCTGAATTGATATCAAAGAGTAATATTAATATATGGAAAAATAAACTAAAAAATGCACGATTTTCTCACAACTTGGAAACTATATTAGATACAGGTGTATGTATTGTTTGTTGTTTAAATACAGGATGTGGTCAGAAATGTGGACAAATGAGTAACGCCAGTTTTGACATAGACCTGACAACAAAAACGGTGCAAAACATTTTACGACTTGACGAACTCCAAACAGCAGAAACTTTTTCTCGATCTCTTTACTAGTGTGGAATCCCCATACAATATAATGTTACAAAATTTTAAGCAGGATATTCGGTTTATGCTTCTCGAAACACATAAAATGTGCAAGTTCGAAATTGAAAAATTATTTCTTTCACGAGCTAGAGCCCTATGTAGATTGGTAGCGGACAGACAGCGAACTCTGTTTCCCAACAACGACACACACTTTAGGCTGATGCGAGAAACGTCCCTTACTGTAAGATAATAGAAGTTGATGCAGAGTTATAATTTAATAAGCACATAATGAATTTTGCTGCTAATTACCCTAAGAAAGCAGCTGTTGATACGCAATTCACCAATTAGCTGCCAAGTTCTGAAGGCTGGAATTCGTAAAAAGAGTTTACTGTTCTCCAATATATCAGGAAAAATCATAATACATTTTGATGTTACTTAAGTTCATAATCAAGCTGTGTGAGGTATTCTGTTAAATTTATGGAGACCCTTTAGCTATCCATTCTACACCTGTTTAATGTTAGTATCTAATCCAATTCTATATTATAATAATTCCGTGTGGTCGTAATGACCTGGTGACGGGGTTTCTATTGGCTCCGCATTCTGCCTCTGTCGTAGCCGCCTTAACCTAACCCGATAGTCCTACTGAGTACAGGGGACCCACGGTTTAACGTGTAATCCGAGTCACGGAAACGTTATGGCATACTTCGCATTACGCAGCAAGCTGTGCCACAGGTGAAGGTCGGGTTAGGGCCCGACCATTAATGACCTTAGGTGTTTTTCCGGAATTCCGGACCCCCCCCCCCCCCCTCTGGTGAGATTTGGTGAGATCTGGCCGGAACCCCCCCCCCAAAATGACGTGAGATTTTGATGAGACCCCCCCCCCTCCTCCTGCTAATCGACCTCACAGCTTTTTGAGACTTTTTTTTTTTAGCTCTCACACCCTCTAGGGCGGTTATACCCCCTGTAAAGAAGGTTTCTGTGTAGATTCTAGACCTAATACCCCCTCTATAGTCGACATCTGCGCCGTTTGTAGACTTTTCTTTCCAGCTCTGCTGTCTTTCACGAATTTCAAAACCTCACGTGAGATTTCCGTAGATCCCTCCCTCCCCCTTGATGAGATTTGGTGAGATTTCACCGGACCACCGCCCCTTTTATTTCACTTCACGTAATTAATGGACGCCCCCTTACGGGTCTTTGAAAACCCCCACCGAAACAGGGATTAGAACCGGGTATCTCTCATTCAGACAGCTTAACCACTGAGCCACCAGACCACGCTTTTCCAACTCAAATTATGAACGAACTGAGGAAGGCCATTTATTTCTATTCACACTCATCTGGGGTGTTGTGTGGTAACTGATGTGAGTGCTGTGATCTGTTTGACTGAGTCTCGCGGCAGGGTGACGCCTGAAGGAAACAGTTGCTGAGAGATGGATCGGTAATCGATGTCCCTACCCCGCGCTTCGCAGATTCTGGCGTACGTCGTGCGTGTCAAAAAAGCCACTCATTTTCCTTCCTACAAACGTGCAAACCACTGAACGCTGAAAATAAGTTTAATTATATTCATCCCAGCGAACAGACAGAATAGTAAGTAGGACCGCCGTGAATGAAAAGAGGTGAATCTGTGGTTTATAATTAGGAATCATATGTATTATTTCCTAAAGGATTTTTTTTTTTTTTTGGTCACGAGGCATGTTTCTCCCTTCATACTTAACCAAACTCGATGAATGACGTATCGTTTAAAAGATTTAAGTTCTTCGTTTTGATAATTTTTCAAAGTTCAACAAATAAATGGCAACATTATGAACAATGAAGGTCACGACTATGCGATAGTTGAGAGTCAAGCTGCTAGGATGCGCTTGCGTCGATAAGGAGTGGTCACATTACCACTAGATAGCAGCACCACCTTTCACAGAGAGAAAAAGTATGTTTTTTTTTCTAGATAAAAGAGATTTTCAGATATTTTTTTTTTTTTTTAGGGGAACATTTTATAATTGTTTGGTGATACACTGTAAGTATTTTGCTACGTGCCTGTTTCTACTACAAACCATCAAATTTTCGCACAGGCGAACTATTCGATAGTTGTAAATGTAAGAGAATAAAATATATATATATATTTTAGCGAATGTTTACCAGTACACAGATATCGCCGATTGCTGAGGGGTGTTAAAGCACCGTTACACTGAATGGCGGGAAATATTTCTGGGGAGCGTTTAAACTTTCACCGACGCTCCTGCAATACTGATTAACGTTTTCAACAAGTTTTCCTTAGTCTTGTATTAGTGAACTCCGCTTTCTTCCTTATAAAAAAACAGTTTTGGTTTGTGTCATAATCCTCGTTGTGATCGGAATGATGTGTCATAGTTTGACATTCTGCACACCTGTCTGAATTGACTGTATGAAATTTGTTATTCTTATGGCAAGTGTGCATT
This sequence comes from Vandiemenella viatica, assembly GCA_031002005.1. Classification (NCBI taxonomy): domain Eukaryota; kingdom Metazoa; phylum Arthropoda; class Insecta; order Orthoptera; family Morabidae; genus Vandiemenella; species Vandiemenella viatica. Next base: position 361,058,107 of record CM061921.1, read on the forward strand.
TTCCAGAAAATGCGAATCGGATTCAGTAAAAGGAAATATTACAGGATTCTGTGAGAAGAAGCATAAACGGAAAACATCATAGACATGTTCTCTTATTGGCACAATAAAATGTACAGACTGAGGTTTACTATTAGTTTGTTATTAGTTTTAAAATCCGGTAACTTTGTAATAGCGATCCGTATTTCTGTGGTAGCAAAACTGTATATTTTAGAGACAGAATTTGGAGGTAACATCGGAATTGTAATTGTGTAATTATGAGAAAAAGTCTATAAACTTCTATCACCATGGCTTCTGATATGTAACTGCGTCGATTAGTTTAACCGATAAATAGCCTCCAGAAATAATTGCAGAAGATTTTATGAAAAGCTTGATAAAGATTTTCTATTAGTGTTTACCAAGTTTTATTGGATGATGTATTTAGAAACGATGTTATATTTCACGTAGGAATTCAGGTTTCAAAACAAATTGTAACAAATTTTTTTGTCACATATACGTTTACACCCAGTGGTAGGTATGTTACTGCTGACTGGAATTATGTAAATCAGGTTATGTGTAAATATTATTTCACTGAATACTGGTAATAAGATTAATTTTTTATCAAGCAATTATTTTCGAAAAAATACACTTTATGATCAAACGAAACTGCAGAATTTAACTAGATGTTTGCTTTATATTACAGATTCCATAAGAAATATTTAACGTCACTTATTTAAAAAATGCGTATGTATTTAAAAGCTTTTAAAATTAGGAACCAATCGTTTAAATCAGTTTGTATTGATATAACGCTGAAACTTTTAAATTTAGTTGGGTTAAATATACTTTTCTGTGATTTTTGGACACTTCTTATCCACACAAGTTTCTCTTTAACATAAAACTACACTCTGCCAACATTTTTATACTCCACCTCCCCTGTTATCTATATTGTTACTCCTATTTCGTGGTAATACATTTCATCTTTTTCTTAACTGAACTCAGTGTACATGTAACGAAAATGATTTTTTTTTATAATCACGTTGTATCTTCGTGTATGTCCCATAAAATATTTTATACTGCTGGTTTTGTGTGATATTAAAGCGTCTTTTTCAAGAGGGACGTAGTATTTTTGGTTAACCGTTTATGCGTTTAGGAATATGAGGATCATAAAAAATTACTTCTTTGGATTTTTCATGTCACCTTAGGAAACTATGTTGTTACATTTTGACAGCGAGAAACAACTTTTGGATGAAGTTGCTCCATCAAACTCTGTTACAGCTCACTGGAGAAAATAGAAGTTTATTCTTTTCACAAGTGGTTGATTTATATCGTCTAGGGACCCCGCGAGCACGCAGAAGTGCCACAACACGACGTGACATGGACTCGACTAATGTCAGAAGTAGTGCTGGAGGGAATTGACAACATGAATCCTACAGGGCTGTCCATAAATCCATAAGAGTACGACGGGCGGAGATCTCTTCTGAACGGCACATTGTAAGGCATCCCAGATATGTTCAATAATGTTCATGTCTGGGGAGTTTGGTGGCCAGCTGAAGTGTTTAAACTCAGAAGAGTGTTCCTGGAGTCATTCTGTAGAAATTCTGGACGTGTGTGGTGTCGCATGGTACTGCTGTAATTTCCCAAGTCCGTCTGGATGCACAATGGACATGAATGGATGCAGATGATCAACGTGTTACCTGTTAAAGTCGTATCTACACGTATCAGGGGTCCCATGTCACTCCAACTGCACACGCCCCACACCATTACAGAGCCTCCACCAGCTTGAACAGTCCTTTGCTGACATGCAGGTCCATGAATTCATGAGTTTGTCTCCATACCCGTACACGTCCATCCGCTCGATACAATTGCAAACGAGACTCATCAGACCAGGAAACAGGTTTCCAATTATCAACAGTCCAATTTCGGTGTTGACGGGCCCAAGGGAGACGTAAGGCTTTGTGTCGTGCTCTTAGCAAGGGTACACGAGTGGGCCTTCGGCTTCGAAAGCCCATATCGATGATGTTGCGTTGAATAATTCGCACGCTGACTTTTGTTGATGACCCAGCATTGAAACCGCAGCAATTTCCGGAAGGGTTGCTCTTCTGTCACGTTGAACGATTCTCTTCAGTTGTCGTTGGTCCCGTTCTTGCAGAATCTTTTTCCGGTCGCAGCGATGTCGGAGATTTGATGTTTTACCGGATTCTCGATATTCACGGTGCACTCGTGAAAATGGTCGTATGGGAAAATCCCGACCTCATCGCTACCTCGGAGATGCCGTGTCCCCATATCTCGTTCACCGACTATAACACTACGTTCAAACTCACTTAAATCGTGATAATCTGTCATTGTGGCAGCAGTAACCGATCTAACGCCTGCGCCAGACACCTGTTGTCTTACATAGGCGTTGCCGACCGCAGCCCCGTGCTTTGAGTGTTTACATGTCTCTGTACTTGCATCCACATGCCTATACCAATTATTTTGGCTCTTTAGCTTATAATACTTTATTTGCCTGGTATCTTTTCTTTTTGGCTCGTCTGTTACATCCCAGAGTAAAGCTGTGGCGTGACCGTAAGTCAAATTCACAGTGTTGCCAACTCAAACCAACAACGTTAGTAAAATTGTATGTCATAGATAAAATGTGGAAAAAAATAAATAAATCCGGAATCGTCACAAAAAGTAAAATTTCGGATACTTATATTTTTCTGACATCGGAAAAGATTCAGAGCCTTTGTATCATTCCGCAATATCGCATTTAGCTGGACTGAAATCTTGAAAAGAGAGAAATTTTCTCGTGGTAGAATTAATAAGGAAGTGACATTGTTAATACTGAGCAGGAGATGTCAGTGAGTGGGAGGCTTTCTAATCCATGGAATAAGCGAAAATTATGCAGGGAGCGGCGCGGGAGTGTTTGCGGTGTGTTGCGACGGTGTTTGTCATGCACTCAGAGATCTGCTAGGATCCGAGCTCAGTCTGGACACTCTTCATCAATGAAAGACTCGAGCACACAGTCTGATTAATTATCATACATGAGTAATTAAAGCAAATATAAGGGAACGAAATTCACGACAAAGGACATTACCACGATAAGATAAGACAGTATGGAATTAGCACACTCACTGTTTCTAATTAATTTTTTTTTCGTGGCCAAACTTCTCAACGATAAACAACCTAATGAATCCTCTATTATTTGTGTTCGGAAATTCGTCAGCAGGTTAAGGCATGTTACTGGGGTACGGACGTTCGAAGGTTCGAATCCCGCTCTTGGCTGGAATTTTTGCTTGCCTTAAAACTGGCCTTCAGTCAATGGTTGACGGTGCAAGGAATGCCTGAAAATACAGTTCTTTTCTGAAAGTTATTCAGAAATTTCTGGCTACCATTTCGATAGCTACAAAAGGGACATTGTTCATTTCTGTTTCTATTTGACCTCATATTCGGGAGGACGTGGGTACGAATTCCCGTTCGGCCACTCAGATTTTAGTTTTCCATGAAAAAAAGAATGAAATTGGTTTCTGAGCCTTCCAATGTTCGCCACGTTACTATTTATGTTACCATCGTCGGAAATGATTGACGAAACCTAGTTAGTAGCCAGCTCATTGATAACAACGAGTAGTCTTCTGCAGTCCAATAATTTTGACTCTTTAGAACTAGCAAATTTGTTGATAAATGCCTTTACTGTTTCTTTTTATCTCTGCTCTGGCCTCGCATTCGGGAGGACGTGGGTTCGAATCCCCGTCTGTGCTCCTGATTTGTGTTTTCCATGGTTTCTTCAAATCACTCCAGGCGAATGCCAGGATGCTTCCTACAAAAGGTCATTGCCGAATTCATTCCCGTTCCATGTCCTTCAACCTTTCCCGCCTCTAGTGACCACGACGTCGACGAGGCGTAAAGCCATAATAATAAAAAATTGTCTCTACCTTATATATGATTATTGGATCCACACTGTACAACATGCTGATAAATTTTATAAAATCCATCACCTGATGGCATTTCACAGGTTCCTTTCTGTAAAATGGTAATAGTACTGGCAGTGATTCTCAGCAACTGTACCGGCTGCATTAACCTAACCCGATAACCCTGCAGGGTATAGGGGACCTACAGTTTAACGTGGAATCCGAATCCACAGAATCGTTCGGGAGTGCAGAGGTGAAGGTCGGGTTAAATGCCTATGACAGTCCCCGCCGAGACAGAGATGCGAACCTCATCACCAGATCGCTCTTCTTCTTATTGAAGACTTGTGACTCACAATTTCAGGTAATGACTAGAATTTTCTAGCTACGTCTCCCGCGCGGACTTTTGTGAGCGTAGCAATGAGTTTGCATGTTGTTTTTCTTCCAGTAGTAAAGCATAGACGATTGTAATGTAGTATCCTTGTAACCCTTATATAGTAAATTAGATTCTACAATTCGTTATTCTTGTTGGAGTGCAAATATCTGATATAGTTGGAATGGAGGCTTTCTCAGCATTGTATATAGTTGAACTTTTCTCGAGAAATTAGCCGAGTGAGAATGTTTTTATAACACGTCGTTTCGGCGGTCATAACTCTGCAAGCCATTGTCACGTGACTGCTGTCTGTGCGTGATGAGGTTGCTAATATATACCACGCGGATCCAGAAAATTGAGATTGCATCGGCACTTGTGAATAGCCTCTCTATCTGCGCCGCCAACATTCAACGCCAGCAGTCAACGCAAACAATCAACGCCAACTATCAACGCAAGCAATAAACGCCAACAATCTCGCAAGTATTTAACGGTTCCGCGCGGTATATAAGTAACCCCTTCACCCACAGGATAGGGCTGTTGATATTTTTAAAAATATCGGATTTTCGATATATCGATATTTTAAAAAGTATTAATGTCGGCTGTCGATATATCTGAAAAAAGTATCGATGTATCGATATATCGACACTTTCATAAATGTAATTTCATAAAATCAAATCTTCTAAAAATAAAGCTGTCCACTGATAAATGTATTTGTGATATTGTTCTTAATTAAGTTTCACTTTCGAAAGGTTTCTCTTGCTGATGATGAGTGTTGATTTTTTAAATTTGACCATTTTCCGTGTCATAATTTTCATAAAAATTAATAAAATTTATAAAAATCGAAAGTGGTTTGAGGCAAATCTTATTTTGTCTATTTTTAAGATTGATAAGTAATACGGTTGAGGTATTTATTTAGGTAGAAGTTTTGCTGTGGCTAAGTTACATAACTTTTTTTAATAAGATTTTTTGTTGTATTTCAATTAGTTTTGTATATTGATAGGTTATTCTGAGTTGTCTGACTTTTCTTGATCTCTATATAGCAACTATTTGTTGTTTACACTTCCCACTTTTCCTGCTAACACTAATTTCAAGTTGGAGTTCATCAAACAATGGGCTCGCGTTCGATTAATGCTGGGCGAGCGATGACTTGAATACACTGTTGTCATTATCTGAGTAGAGTTGGTACCTATAACTCCCAAATTAATTATAGAAACGTAGTAACATTTACTTAAGCTTGCTGATCTCTATGCGTAACAAAAATTTGAAGGACATTCAGGGAAACGAAAAAGGATAACTTATTTTCAAAAATATCGACGCCGATAACCAGATTTCAGTAACGAAATATCGATATATCGTCCTAAAAAATATCACTCATAAATATCGATACTTTCAAATAATAATATCGATATTTCGATATATTATCAACAGTCCTACCACAGGCAACAGTCACTTGCCAATGGCGGCATTGTATATGACCGCCGAAACATCGTGTTATACAAACGTACTCACTCAACTAGTTTTTTTGGTTTTTCTAATTTCCTTTTATTTTATTTGTTTGCTTATAGCTTTACGCCTCGTCGGCGTTGAGGTCATTAGTGGCAGGATGGAAACTGGGGTCAAGGAACGCGAAGGAATTTGGCCATGGCCTTTTGATGGAAGCATCCCGGCATTCGTCTGGGATTTGGAGAAACAATGGAAAACCCAAATCTGCCCGGACGGGGATTCGAACCGCCTTCCTCCCGAATGCGTGGCCATGGCGTTAGCCGCTTCATCTAGTTTCCCGATAAAATTTCATCTATCTGATATAGTTGTTTGATAATTGTTTTCTGTGTCTTCTAAAGTATGGTGTTTGAGAAAACTGAAGAAATGAGTAATCAAAGTTACGCAGACAAAAACAACCTTAACAGAAACCAAAGGTTGTAGTGATTATGCGTTGCATCATGATCCCTGGTGGGTACATCGTAAAGAAGTATTCTACTGAGATGCAATGTTTCTGTGGAACCTATCTGTTCTCGATACGAACGAATTATCATTTCTTACACCATTCCGGGGTCCTGTAGAGTCATTAGATATACCATAGATTTTAAGCAAGACCATAAGCTTACAAACTATGTAAACACCATCCAAATTGGCTATGTAGTTTTTGCGTGTTGTTTAGACAAAGAGACAGACAAACGCCGCCCACTTCCAGGTTTATGATCGTATTGAAGCGACAAGAAGTTTTCAGAAGAGTGCTATATATTGCTCAACCGATATTGGCAATGCTCCTCTTGCTGTCCGATCTTTAACTCTCTTTTTCTTCACCACACGTATGTTCGTTCGAATTTCCGACGCGTAGGACTACTAAAACATGCCGAATAAGAAACAGCCATTTGAGGCCTCTTTTTTTTTTTTTTATTTTTTTTTTTTTTTTTGCAGTCATCAGTCTTTCGACTGGTTTCATGCAATTTTCCATCCCTTCCTATCTTGTGCTAACCTCTTCATCTCTATATATCCCCTACAACCCACATTCTCAATTATCTGCTTCATATGTTCTAATCTCTGTCTTCCTCTACAGTTCTTACCTTCGACTGTTCCCTCCACCAGCAAATTAACTAATCCAGCATGTCTCAAAATATGACCTTACGAGCTACTGCTGGCGTGTATTCTTGAGGTCAGCCCACATTCACCCCTTTTTACACATGTAAGCCATCAGCTCGGAATTTGCAGTAACTTTATACTATGAAAATAAAATTAACGTTCTGCTGGATATAATGTTGCTTTTATTTTTAACACAACAAATACTTTTACATACAAGCTGCTTTTGCTTGTGCAGAGCGATACTGCTGCCCTGGCAGTTCACAGCCGTCTGCTATCCACACCACACAGACACACACTCTGTCCGTCCCAACCCCTGAGCCTTTATAAAAAAAACAGCAGACCAAATGAACAACTGCTGTCTAACAGATGGCTCGTCAGGGTCACGGATTTATACTAATATAAAAGCACTAAGCTACCCATGATTTCTACACAAACTACAAACTGTGGAAACCCTACATTAAATACAAATTAAGTAGCTAACTATTAATACAGAACTTAAGGCTAATAACACACTCATAAAAATATTCATAAAAATAATAATAAAAATGGCTTGGGGAGTTAATGATAATGTCACATCTGCCCCCACATTGCGACATAATTAATGGAAGGCAAACATCTATTCATTTGTCGGAATGTTTATACACTTTGTCTGACACACCAATCTCCTTATTTTTTCATGTCATAATATTTCAAACGACGTTAACAAGGTCAAATACACGTGTTGTATACCTTCACTTCAACATTAGATGAAACACTAAATATTCACCGTCTACATCAGTTCTCAAAATATGATCTTATTGTCCAACTGTAATTGGTAAATACACTTTATCAGTGTCCCTCTCACATGCTTAATATATAACGGAACACAAGTAACAATCTAATAATTATCACTGTCCATTTCAGTACACTTGGCTTTAAATCGATTCAACATGTACAGAATATATAATGTCTTACAATCTTTGTTTTATATATATATATACATAACTTTAAGTCAACCATGAGTGAGGGAGTCTTGAATTTTATGTTTTCTTGTTGTATTTTATTCAAGAATCCAAGACTCTATTGAATTTGACCGAGGCTCGTCAGCTGACGCTAACTGTAGCCAGAACTCACCAGATGTTACAAAGGGACGGGGTTTTGTTTTTTTTGTTCGGTCGGTCGGTGCCCTCGCGATAAGCTACAGGGGTTGAGCGGTTGCTGCTCCGACCTTCTGGCAGGCAACGTGAAAAAGTTTGGCTCTCCTACTGAAAAGCTAGTTGTTTAGCAAATTCCAGACAAGGACAAGAATAAACTAAAAGTCCCTAGTATATATTGAAAGCTTTCCTAAATTCGGAAATGAAATAATAAATGTTAAATGTCACCAGAATTAAATCATACAAAATCATCTCGCACGGAGTTGTCCCCCTTTTATTTTTGTCATGGTTTCTTATTGTTTCTACTGCATTCTTCTTCATATCGTGCCTCCTCTTCTCAATAATTTCTTCAATATTTTAGTTGTAATTTATTAAATTCTTCTTCTGGTTTCGTCGGGTAAGCACTTGCCCCGTATCATCTCTTCTTTGCCTTCTTTCTTCTCAATAATTCTGTTATCCAATTATTTCCATCGGTCCTCAAAGTGGCAACTCCTTGCTTTCACAAGAACAATGTTTTTGCTTCATTGTCAATCCTCGCGTCTGGTTCATTGTTAATATAATAATGCTGTTTCGCCGCAGCTGGCACAATCGATTCTTTACCGTCGACTTCATTTCTTCCTGGCAAATTAAAAAAAAACCATCTTTATATACTTCATTATTTTCTCGTTTCAAAATTCATTGGCTTAAGATCAAGATTCTACGTACTTTGCATCTGATCGTGTTTCATTTTAGTTAATATTGATGTGCCCCCATGGCTTCGAACTATCTTCTTCCGTTGTTTATTCAATATTTTCCATTCGAAAATATCCACTTTTTCACATTTCTCATTGCTCCATTTCGCAGCTTATTCCACCTTTATTTCTTCATTTTTTTTTCCTCACCGTTATTCATACAATTTCTCTTCTTTTTCTGATACATTGCCTTTTTTTTTAAGAATTATTAGATGCTGATCCTTCTCGGTATCAACCACTATTTATTCATTACATCTTACGACGATCTACTGTACATTTTTCAAGATTAACTTATTTGAAACACTGTCTTTTGCATGCACACTTCCTCCGTTACTTTCACCTACTGCATTTTCACGAAAAACTTCCACTTCTTGAAGTTCCGTTTTTATTTCATTACTTTTTATCCTTGCCAAGTCAAAAATCTCGTAATTACATTCAAAAATCTTTTCGTTCCACTGCCGACACGTATTAAAGCTTTCACAATGTTCCGCCTCATCATTTGTCAGTCTTAAAATTCCGTCAATGTTGGTTAATACTTGATGAAATACTTCCTTTACATTTGCTGAGAGATTAAATTTCCACTTGACCTTAACGACATTCCTCATTTCATTGAATAAATTCTTTCTTCGCTTCCTTCGTTTTTCTTCCGATAGCACTTTTTTCTTGCCGACAATTTGTGCTCCCCCGTATGTCCTTACTACTTTCTTCCTTTTTCTCTTCTTCTGCTTCTTTTTACTGCCTTCTTCATCCGATTTGCTTTTGCTTCCATAGTAGATCGCTTTTCTGCCCCCGCATTTTTCAAACTCATATTCTTCCTGTATATTCTCTTCTTCTTTATCAAAATTGCCACTTCTTACAGGTTCTTTGTATTCAAACTGACTTTGGTTTGCCAAGGCATTCAAATGGTTGCGTACGGAAATATTAGTCAGTTCCCGGTACGTTGGTAACACGGGCGGCCAGTCAGCTGTGCTACGACTGTTGACGGCTCGGGGCTCAAGGACACTTGCTATGCTACTAGCTAACACCTGTTTTGCATTTTTAGGCTCGAAGTTGCATTTGTTACTATCTTGTTCCGACTTTTGTTTAATATTTTCATCAGTTTTTTCATCATCTCCACACATTTCCACTTCTTCTTTCAGTAATACCTTAATTTCTTCTCTACTATACTCCTGTAAATTTTCTTTAGTTTTCAACTTGTAACTTTCAGTTTCTCTGACAACATATAACACAGCGTTCTCTGCTTCTTGATCTTCTCTACAATTTCAAAGTCTGCCCCCAGAGGTAAAGTTAATTCACCACAGTTACTTTCATCACTTTCAATTATCAAAAAGTACCTCTCTTCATCTTCCCTATCTTCATCAGCTGTCTCTCCCTTGTCTTCAACTCGAAAATTATTTAAATCTGTTTGGGCTTCTTGCTTCCAACTTTTCGGTATTCTACTTATCTCCTCTTTTAATTCTTTCATCATTTCTTGATTTGATTTTTCTTGATTTGATAAAATTCTCTTTTCCATTTCTCCTATATTTTGTTTTATTTCTTGATTTGTTTTTCCTGTCTTTGACTTGCTTCTTCCTGTCTTTGACTTGCTTCTTCCTGTCTTTGACTTGCTTCTTCCAGTCTTTGACTTGCTTCTTCCAGTCTTTGACTTGCTTCTTCCTGTCTTTGACTTGCTTCTTCCTGTCTTTGACTTGCTTCTTCCTGTCTTTGTATTAAGAAGGCAATCATTTGTTGGAGATCGATATTCCTATCTCGAGTATAATCTGATCGATCCAAGTATATTTCCTTTTCGCGAGAGTCATCTGTTTCACCTAGTCCTGGTGAGGATCTATTTTCTATCAAAACCTATCTTTCCTTATTAACATTACTTTCGTTACCTAATGCATTATCCTCACCATTATCAAGGTTACTTAATTCAGCTTGAACCTGGCAATCATCATCAGTACCTCCCACCCGGCTAACATCTTTGACCTGGAAATTGACAACCTCCAAGCTATCGGTTTCCCAACCGGAATTATTAATATCAACCTCACTTAAACTACTTCCAGCATTCATTCTCAATAATTCCCTATAATCACCTTCCATAATGGTTAACACAAGTATTTAGCTACGCAGCCAACACAATAAATGCTCAACGCCGGTCGACAACGCAGTTACAAAACATTCAATAGAGTGCAAACAAACCAAGACAGTAAACCAAATTCACTTACAACCAAACATTCACCGTTGTAATGCATTGAAATGCAATGCAGAAATCCACTCGAAGCACAACTGGAATTTAAACAAACCATGCACATTTATACATGAAATTTCTAAACCATAAACTTAACTAGTAGTACATTATTTTCCCCCTTTTATTTTTATTTTTAGGTTTAACTACGGGTTTCCACAGCTTTTAAAACTAAATTAGACATACTACTGAACTTCGTAACTTTGGACATGACTATTTAATTGTTAATTGTATAAATATTTCTTTCACCTATTTCTGAACATATAATATTTTGTTTTCAAATTTAGTTTACATAACAATTTAAATACCGAAAAAAATTATTTTAGCAAATTGAACCATAAAAATTAAACTATGGACTTGCAAAGGTCTAATCATTTCTTTCCGATAAATTTTTTCATCTGCTTATTGTTCAAATTGACTGTCCAAAACAAACGCTTTTTCTTCTTTCTGTCGACTCTGATTTTTTATCTTGCGTCCCCAAAGAAGTAATTGGATATGTTACTTCCCAAGTGAAGTTCGTTAGTCCTGAAGATGTAGTTCCGCCACATACTACTGCTGCTTCAGTAGATCCAGACGTTTCGGATGGTATGTCACCAGGGTAATTACCATCCACCATCCTGGCAGGGTCGCCATATACGAGCTACTGCTGGCGTGTATTCTTGAGGTCAGCCCACATTCACCCCTTTTTACACATGTAAGCCATCAGCTAGGAATTTGCAGTAACTTTATACTATGAAAATAAAATTAACGTTCTGCTGGATATAATGTTGCTTTTATTTTTAACACAACAAATACTTTTACATACAAGCTGCTTTGGCTTGTGCAGAGCGATACTGCTGCCCTGGCAGTTCACAGCCGTCTGCTATCCACACCACACAGACACACACTCTCTGTCCGTCCCAACCCCTGAGCCTTTATAAAAAAAACATCAGACCAAATGAACAACTGCTGTCTAACAGATGGCTCGTCAGGGTCACGGATTTATACTAATATAAAAGCACTAAGCTACCCATGATTTCTACACAAACTACAAACTGTGGAAACCCTACATTAAATACAAATTAAGTAGTTAACTATTAATACAGAACTTAAGGCTAATAACACACTCATAAAAATATTCATAAAAATAATAATAAAAATGGCTCGGGGAGTTAATGATAATGTCACAACCTACCAACCTCTCTCTTCTATTTGTAAGCTTCTTCCACAAACTTCTTTCCTCACCCATCATTTTCAAAACTCGTTCATTTCTTACTTTGTTTGTCCATTTAATTTTCAGCATTCTTCTGTAACACCACATTACAAATGCTTCAATTTTCCTTCTTCCCGGTATACCTAAAGTCCATGTTTCGATACCGTATAGTGCTGTGCTCCACACATAGAGTTTTAATCCTAGATCAATATTTGAAACTAAAAGATTTCTCTTTTTCATGAAGGGTCTTTTTGCTAGTGCTATTCTGCTTTCAACATCATTCCTGCTTCGACCATCGGTTGTAATTTTGCTTCCTAAGTTATTTTTATATTTAATCTACTTGTATTGGTATCGTTTCTGCTACATTTCTTCATTTTAGTCTTGCTTTGATTTATATTCAGACCAAAATCTTCCTTCGGTATTTCGTTCATGCCATTCAGTAATTTCTCAATGTCCTCAGCCCTTTCTGCTAACAAGACAATGTCATCAGCAAATCGTAGCATACTAATTTTTTCTCCCTGAACACTTCTGCCACATGGAAAATTTTCTTTTACTTTCTTTATTGCTTCCTCTACATACAAGTTGAATATTAACAGGGATAGACTACCACCTTGTCTCACGCCCTTTTTAACTGATGCTTCTCTGTCATGATTCTCTACTTTTATTACAGCCACTAGATTCTTATATAGTTTATAAAGTATTGTTCTATCTCGGTACTTTAGACCTTACTTCTTTAAAATTTTGAACATCTTGTCCCACCTAACATTATCAAAAGTTTTTTCTAAATCAACAAACGCCATAAAAGTATCTTTGTTTTTCTTGATCAGCCCTTCAAGTATTAATCTTAAAGACAGAATTGCTTCCCTTGTACCGCGATTTTTCCTAAACCCAAACTGATCTTCACCTACTATGTCTTCTACTGTCCTTTCCATTGTTCTGTATATTATTCTGGTCAATAATTTTGAAGCATGTGATGTTAGACTAATGGTGCGATAATTCTCACATTTATCGGCTTGTGCTTTCTTCGGAAGCGTGAAGATGATATTTTTATTAAAATCAGTTGGGATTTCTCCTGTTTCATAACTTTTTGATATCAACTTGTATAATCTTTCGATTCCTTCCTCTCCTAGGGATTTAAGAAGTTCTACAGGGATCTCATCAATTCCAACTGCCTTATTTGCTTCTAGTCATTCAGAGCTCTATTAAATTCTGTCCTCAAAACAGGATCTCCTAAGTCATCAATGTTGGCATCGCCTTTCTTTTCCATTACGTTATTGTTCAAGTCGTCCCCAACATACAGTATCTCAATATATTCCTTCCATCGGTTAGCTCTATCGTCTCAGCTTAAAAGAGGTTTACCATTGGCAGCTTTAATGTTGACACCTCTTTTCTTAATTTCTCCAAATTTCTGTTTGATCTTCCTATATGCAACATCTACTTTACCTACGACCAATTCCTTTTCTACCTCTTGACACTTTTCTTGTAGCCATTTTTCTTTTGCTTTTTTGTATTTTCTGTTTATTTGATTTCTAAATTGCCTGTATTGCTCTCTATCTGCTTCATCCTGAGCATTTTTGTACCTTCTTCTCTGATCCATCAGTTACAAAATTTCTTCTGTGATCCAAGTTTTTCGGACAGCTTGTGTCATTGACCTAAAACTATTGATCACGTGGTTTCCATTTATTCAGTTTTTTACAGAAACACATCAGGTCCTGATACATTAGTGTCTGATCATAAAATTAACATTAATTTTGCCTTCAACATGGTTTTCTTCAGTAGTTATTTATTTGTATATGGAACGTAAATAAAAGAACAAATATTCAATTGCTTAATCTGTATTTATTTATTAATGTTATCAGCAATTGAGGAAAATGATCCACAACGTCCAAATATCAAAGCAACCTTGCCAGGCATTCCCTGTGGATCTATACAACCGATTCAAGAAACGGAAAGTAAATAAACGAGCAAATATTCAATTGCATAGGCTGTATTTATTTATTAACAAACGAAAATAAGGTTACAGTGAAATATGAGAGACACTGATTCGTAATGTACTGATGCAGCAGGTACCAAGAGGTCATTAGTGCTGGGGTCCAAGTAAATCCTGTTAGCGAGAACCTTGTGTCTGTTCAGCTTACAGAATTAAAAAACTGCGAGAGAATGTTGTATTGGCGAAACATGTACCTAAACAATGTGTCTCATTTTATACTCACAATGAAAAACACCTAATAGTTATTTATATTAGGAGGGCATTAAAGAATCCGTCAGCCTCCGCACAGTACTGACGTAGCTCCCTGCGACTTTTGGCTGTTCCCAAGATTAAAAATGCCGCTCAAAGGACACCGATTCAACGGCGAACGCTCTAAATGCGTTCCCAAAAAAACGAGCTCTAGGGCTGCTTGCAAAAGTGGAATGGCCGTTGCGAGCTAATTATTCGGTCAAATGGGGACTACTTCGAACTGTGGTTGACCCCTTGTTAAGGGAGGTCGTGTTTTACTAGTGATTGGGTATGGCAGGATAGCTGATACGTGAGTTCTATGGGGTTTTCACTATGATGCCCTATGATTTGCGCCGATTTTCTGCATGTATCTTCTGCTCTTGAATTATTGTTCTGCGGACCTCTCCAATTCTTCTCTTGTATTGCTAAATAAACATGAGCATCGAGGGTAAACTTGCATCTAGGAGAGGAAGCGAACAGCTAAGGGTTACTTTAAAAGAAACAATCTCTTCTGGAAGCATCATTTAATCTTTACTGAACCGTAAACCATGTATAGCTGATGTTGTACAAGTTGGAGAGGTATTCAGAAACTCGTGATACTGATCCTAGGGATGAAACTTGGCCCTGCAGTTCACAGCTAACAGAGAATAGTAAGGTAGGTGCAGCGACTATCTATTCCGATGCCTAGTTGTTAACTTGTTGCCCGACAGTGAAGAAGTGAGAAAAGTATTGGCTAGCGTGCTCAGCACCGCACGTGTAACTTGCAACCTAAACTGTCGATCGGCAGAAAGTCGAACAAACAGGCCGTGCCAACACGATGTCTGGCTGCAGTGAAACTTAACAAACTTACACGATTTCAATACTAAAATGTTATACTAAATGACTTCGCGTCACTGAATGATGCCACCAGCCCGATGACTCAGAATGACACCAGGAGGGAAATATGAAGGAAGGTCGGATACTTTTGGGGTCACACCTCGTATATCGGCTATTGTGACTTTCCGACTTTAGGTAACATGTTAGGGAAACGCTATGATCTGCTGACCACTGGTAAAATTTGTATTTCCACAGTTTTATACTGATATGCTTTTATGCTATATATTGCTTCAGAACAGAATTTACATAAATTAAATAAGAATTTACAATTACAAAAACAATTAACTCTTGCTTTAATTAATAATAATGTAATGTTATCTCATGACAGATTTTCCTACCGACTGTGCGTTTCGCCTGTGTTGTAGCTGTTCAACTTAACACTCTAGTCTGTGAGGTGAAGATCAGGCCCGGAAAAATTCCAACCATGACCGGGATTCGAACCAAGGATCTCTCTTACCCAAGCTATGTGCTCTAACAAGCTGAGCCACCAGAAAACTCGCTGCTTTCAGCAATTATTTGTACTTAAATAAAATGAGACAAATCTGGATTTAATCAAAGGTATTGCTGGTGAATAGAAGTCACGCTGAAAGAACGTTTGAAATATCTCTATTTAGAGAGTTAGGTCGCAGACAGATGTTGCGAACAGGCTGACATACTGGGTGTACGACCATTGTGAGAGTCCACAAAACTTTTGATACCTCATAAAGTACGTATCCAAACTGTATGCTGTAAAGATTGAAGTACGTTAAATAACTGAGACAATGATAGAGTGCATTTTTCTAAGGATGAAGTAATTATTGGGAAAACTTTGAAGCTTTTTCTTTACAGAAAATTTAAATCGTGAAAATGCTTGCTGCCTGTTTTCTGTTGCAAACAGATATATTCTACCGCGGAGTATTTTGTAGCTCTGCAGTGCAGTTTTGGCTGTCAGATCGCGCACACAGGACCTGAGGATGACGACAGAGCACGTCGTCTTTCAATAAAATAATTGTTTAAAAAAACATAAAAACCACCTTCAAAAAGAGCACAATAAAAAATTTAAAATAACTTTATACATTGCTTAAAAGAAAGTAAATCTAAATGGACAACATTTTACATTACTGTTATTGAAATTTCTATATTAATCATTTATTTTTGGAATCGGTGCCAGCCTAAGGAAGAAAACAAAATGATAAAAATAATAATGATTAACAACAAACATAAAAAATCATGTTACTAGTTACCTACAATTAATGCTAGAAACATGTTTCAACAAAACAGAAACATACAGATGATACGCCGATATTATACCAGATGTAAAGCTAGTGTGAACAGTATTTTTCTCTTTGTTTTAAAGTATACATGTGCAAAGTTCCATCGAAACCAGATAAAAACTGTAGCTTTGTGTAAAGAACATTTGCAAAAATTAAATGGGGTAAGGGAGTGAGCGGTTGGGTTTTGTAAACAGAATGTAGACACTATATTTCTCTCTGTTTTTAAGTATACAGGTGCAGTGTTCCATCGAAATTTGTTAAAAACTGTGTGTATCTATAAAGAACATTGGAAATTAGGAGGCGTGGGGTAGATGGGAAGAGGGGTTGGTTTTCTGCAAACACAATTGTTCTGTACGTTTTAAAGTATACGTGTGCAAATTTCCTTCAGAATCGGATAGAATCTGTAGCTTTGTTTAGATTAATGGGGTGGAAAGGGGGAGAGAGGTTTGGTTTCTCGAAACCAAATATAGACAGTATTTTTCTGTTTGTTTTGAAGTATACATGTGCATAAATCCTACAAAATCAGATAGATATAAAGAACATTGACAGTAATTGAAGGGGTAGAAAGGGAGATAGGGTTTACGATTTTGTAAAAGTTATGTGGACATCATTTTTCTTTTTCTATTTGTTTTAAAGTATACGCATGCGGCGTTCCACCGAGTCGGATTAAAATGTGTGTTTGTACAAAAATTAAGGGTTGTAAAAGGGGAGCTAGGGTAGTTTTTGGATATTTTGGTCAGAAATCTTACGGTGGCGACTGTAGCTTTTTATAAAGAACATTGACAAAAATAAAGGGGGAGGAAGGAGAGAGAGAGGTTGAGTTTTGGCAGACCAAATGTTGACAGGATTTTTCTCTGTGTTTTAAAGTATACATGTGCAAAGTTCAGTCAAAATCAGACAAGAAATGTAGGTTTCTATAAAATTAAGGGGTATAAAGGGGGAAATGGGGTGTTTTTTTTATTTTTTAGTCAGACACTTTCTCCATGAAAATTACATGGATATGCCAACTTTAATGGAGATCAGTTAAATGGTGTTGACTGTAGCTTTGTATAAAGAAAATTGGCAAACATTAAGGGGGTGGATGGGGGAGAGGGGTTCAGTTTTTTTCAAACCAAAATTTTACAGTATTTTTCTCTTTATTTTTGACTATACATTTCCAAAGTTTCATCTAAATGATAAATAAATGTGGGTTTTGTAATTAAGGGGTGTAAGGGGGTAGAAGGGGTGGTTTCTTAATGAAATTCATTTGGGACCACTTTGGAGGTATACCCTATGCACTAAAAGAAAATCATTTAAAACGGTTCAAAATTAGCAAAGATATCGCTGATCATACATACAAAAAAATACAGACGAATTGAGAACCTCCTGCTTTTTTTTTTTTAAGTCGGTTAAAAACGCAAAGCTTACGCATCAACTGACGTTTAATTTTACAATAAAAAAATGGAAATTAGTTTCAGTTTAGAAACAGATTTTATAATATTAAAAGTATTTAACACCACCAAGTCTGTTATCCTTCTGGCCAAGTCCCGAATGATGAAAATTCCTTCCGCCACAGGGGACCGAATCATCAAAATCCGTGTGGAATCCAAGACATAATGACTATGTCTCGGCAATCGCAGTCAACGATGCGATCTTACCTTTTTGAGAAATTTATAAATTTGCATCATTATTGAGTTTATCGCCTTGCTGAAAATGCATCAGAATAGTGAATGAATTGAAGTCTGTGATTTTGTTTTTTAAAGGCACGAAGCTGGCTGACATATAGAATGAGACTGATGTAAGTTCTGCGATTGTAAGGCAAACCCTTTGTCAAATCTCGTGTACTAAAGTAGTGACAGCTTGCAGCTACCACTGGAATTTTGAGGAAGTTTACAGGTTTCTGCAAAAGACATGCACACTTAACAGGATTAATGGCAGATTCACATGCGTATATCAATTCATCGACGAGAGTTGCCTTACTTCAATGGCGTACTAACCGATTCCAAAAATTCAAAATGCTAACATTATCTTACACAGATGAATATAATATGATACATAAGTTAATATATTACGATTGAACTCCTGTCGTTGACAAATTAAAGGTTGTTTTGGTGTTTTGATATGCATCTTTAACTGTGTTGCAATAGTCTTTATAACCGTAACTTGTAAATGATCTTAATGTTTTCAAAGAAGAGCACTTACTATATACAGTTACTAAGGTTTTTATTTATTACAATTTCTTAATGTAACTTCAACACCATTTAAGTTCTTGGCGTTTCATGTTATGAATTTTCCAATACCAAGTAAATAAAGTTGTAGTTTGAATTTTTTTTTAAAAAAACTCACTTTTCTAGCAATGTGAATTAAAAAGTCAAAAATAAAGTTTAAAAAGACTAAAAAACGCGCCTTTGTTGCAATATCAACTAAAAAATTAAATACAAAATTATAGTTAAAAAATAAAAAAACTTCTTTTGTAGCAATGTCACATAAGAAGTTACAATAACAGTGATTGGTTGTATTACAATTCAGTATAACTTAATTTTTTGAGCAAGCATAAAATATGGATTTAAGTCACCGACCAAAAAATTAACTTTAACGTAAAATGAGCGTGGGATGCTCTGTAATTACTTTTCATAATGATTGTTCCTTTACAAATAGCTAGGAATAAAAGTTTAAGACAACAGATATCAAGCAACCCGTGCTTTTTTTTACATTTTTTTTTTTGGTTAATGACATTATTCTTATTTTAAGCTTATTAAAAAAAAATTGTATTGAATTGAGGAACATCCCACCGCTGTTGAATAGAATCAAGATTTAAAGTTTTTTTTTTTTTTTTACTTTTTTGATAACGTTGATACAAAAACGTCCGTTTTAGCTTTTAAGCTATATTTTTTTAATTAAATCTATACAATGAACCAATCTGAATGTTGAGAGGTTCTCGCAGAAGATTTTGGAACTATATTATTAAAGCCTTTCATTAATACTTTCGTTAATAACAACCATATATCCATTCCCCAAAGAATGATGACGTGCTTCTCGGTTACCTAATATAACATCTTAAAAATTTGTTGATGGTTGTTTGAATTAATCTCTACAGAGGTCTTTAATAGTAACGTTACTCATTCTTTTACGTCAGTACATTCTGTAGACATTATAATATAATTTTGAATCAAATAATTCCTTGCCGCGTGGACAAAGATCACAGAGAAACAGAAATTCATTAATACCTACAATTAGCTTTGTTTGAAAGCTTCAGTCTTCTGAAATACTTGCAAATTGTGACTTACAGAAGATGTAACAGTATCGTTAACCATGGCATTACAATGATATAAAATAGTACAATTAGATAACATATCTTAGGTGTCATTTAATGTTCTGTTTTGACTGTTTTGGTTTTCTGAGCAGCTAGGTCAGTCTAGCATGTTGCAGTGTCATACATCATCCACTTCACAGAACTTGGCTCATCTTGGCTGACCGCAGCGGTTGTATCGAACGTGTTTGTGCTTTTGGCACTGGTTCTACTGAATAAGCTCAGCAACACATCGTTGTAATTTCTTGTGCATGCCGTAGATACATAAACGTTATTATAAACTTTGAAACTGGAATCAGGCATGCTAAAAGTCTTGCGTATATACCAACCCAATAACTAACATACTCTTTATAAACAAACATACTTGACTGAATTTTGTTTGAAGTTTCCTCTGTGATTAGAGCGATATTTGTGTTTCTTATAAAGCTCTGTTTCGAACTATAAATGTATAAATATTCTTATTTCTATAGAATATTTGATCGAAGAGTATCATTACACTATTTTAGTACAGATGAAAGAGTTATATTCTGTAAATTATCTGAAATTAAAGTGACTTCAACAAAACGATTTAAAATTTAATTTCCCAATAGTGCAGCGAGTGCACAGAAGCAAATTATGCTGTCTACATGAAAGCGACACTACTAAATAAAATAAATTCTGTATAATTGAGCATGTTTTGACGAGTAGTACGTTTAAATGTATTGCAATCTTTTATATTAAATGTCTTGCAGTCTTACAATCTTCGCTTTTCTTCTCCACGCAAACTTATCTTTCTGGAGTGAAACAAACAATTTAAACTGGAAATTAGGTTCTGCCGATCGCATCTAAATACTGATGAAGTTGAATGGCCCTCAACTCCACATTACAAGTCGCTGCTCTTTCAGATACAGAAGTTAAACTGTATCTTAGGCAACATTCCTACTCCTTAAGATTTCTAAAACACGTTATTACGAAACACTCAGCCCCTCTTTTACTGGCTCACTACCCTTTTAGCTACCAACACTTACCATCCAAATAAAACGACAAAAGAATTCAGCCAGCATGCAAGTCACCAGATCATTACGACCACATGGAATTATTGTTATTACTGGAATGCTAACATTTTTACTGTCATATTTCGCCTTCTTGTTACATTGTTCGATGTACTTAGTTAAATATGAACCATCACGCATCATATACACTGTAGGTAATTTAATTTCTATTGCTATTGAGGATGGTAATGGCTGATTGCTGTTAAAGCATCACCGGAAAATATCATCCAACCGTAGCAGAGGTACGTTACTGTTTTGATGCAGTTGACTGTGATTTACGTTTGCACATGTGTTAGAGTTTACTGTTTCATCTATTTGGTTTTAGAAAATAGAATAGTTTTCCTTTATTACTCGTTTCCGGTTCTGAGCATAATTAATAAATGAACTCACTTGACAATCCCAATTTGTCAACGTCATATCCTTTCTTATTGATAAAGCCGACCTTTTCTTTATTGACACTGAAAGACCATTTTTATTAATTTTTGACTTTTGTTTAAATTTTGGTGGGCAACGGAGAATTCAAGTCTGATCTGTAGTTTTTAATTGACGTTTAAAATTCCTGTTTAAATGAACGCTATCTTGATCTGCTGTTAATAAGCAATTCCTATTCCGCAAGGCTTCTTCATGTGCAATTCCTACTACATGATATATCTCATATCTGTAGCCTCAATAATTTTTCTCACCTTCCTATGCATTGCAGCACGTATTTTATAAATGGTTATGTTTGTTCTTGGACTGTTTAGATCTCAAGCGTATCAACTTTAAGGCTTGTACGGCCACGTTGAAATTCAGCAGCCTCCTATTTTAATTGTTGAATATGAAGGAGCAGAGTACCCATAAATTTTTATGAACTTGAAATGAATTCCGTATGTTGTTAAACCATCCGTTAGAATTATTTTTATAACTGCACGATTGTTAGCCATTTCTCTGTATACGCACAACGCATTCGCCTCCGAAAGTTTTATAAAACAAACTTGGTGGCTTAGTGTGAGCGCTTATGGCAGTTAAAAAAAAATCATTGTATATGACCGAGGTCCAGAAATATTCAGAATATCCTAAAAAATTGCAGAAAAGAACATTCTTCTTACTTAGACATTCCTTAATTGCATACCTGCCAAAAGATGTAACTAAATATTTTAAATTTTTATACACATCTATAATGAAATATCTTTCATTAGGATTTTTTCAAGGAGGGAAGGGACAGGAGGGAATAAATTTTTCCCAGACTTTTTTTTTTTTTTTGAAGAAATTAATTTTGCCATTTCCGAATATTAGTTCGTTGTACAAGTGTTTATTTTTTTTTTTTCTCTTGCTAAATCGTTGTAATACTAATGTCGTAAATGAAAAGTTGTACATTTTCTGCCAAAGCATAAGAATTCGATATGATAATTGGAAGTACTGTACCACTATAGGTGTCATTATTACTTCTTACGAATCTATGGCTGTTTATAAGATCCAAAAATATATAACAACTAATCAAAATGTTAACACTAATTAAAATTGAACTTAATATTCACGTTTTATTTTTTACTCTACATTGCCACATTTAGGCAAATAT
This sequence comes from Vandiemenella viatica, assembly GCA_031002005.1. Classification (NCBI taxonomy): domain Eukaryota; kingdom Metazoa; phylum Arthropoda; class Insecta; order Orthoptera; family Morabidae; genus Vandiemenella; species Vandiemenella viatica. Next base: position 361,080,428 of record CM061921.1, read on the forward strand.
GTTTGATATGAAACTACATTTGATTGTTTATATCAGTTTCATTTCTGTAAACCTTTTTTAACAGCAAACTAAATGGAGGTATGATAATCTGTTAATATCTCGGAGAAGATGTCTCTTGTTTCGACCGTTTGATACCGTTTAGTTGCGTCAGTAGGTTCTTAATTTACTTACTAAAAACTTTGCACAAATATATTAAATCTATAAATCCACAGCATTTCTTTTTTTAATCATGGAATGGTAATCAAATGAAACAAAAAAGTCCAGCATAATAAGAATGACTTAACGAGATGTAGTTTGGACAAATTAATATTGATGTTTAAACGTTTCATGAATTTCGAAAAAATCCCCGTCCGGGCATCCAGATTTGGGTTTTCAATGGTTTCCCCAAATCACTCCAGGCGAATGCCAGGATGCTTCCTACAAAAGGCCATGGCAAAATTCCTTCCCGTTCCTTGTCCCGCAATCCCTTTAATGACCTCGACGTCGACGAGGCGTAAAGCCATTAGTAAAGAAAATATTTCGAAAAGTTTAAGATTCTAGACATTGAAGTTTCACTTACATTGTTTCTCGTGTTATTCGCGTTGCCACCAGGAATTACTACATTTAAGACAACACCGACGTTTATTTTACCAAAATGTATTAGTCAATAATGTTAACTGTGTTTCATATATATATATATATATATATATATATATATACACAGACGGAAAAAAAAATCCCAACACCAAGAAAGACTTGTGTTAGATAAACGAAATTTGGTAGGCGTGTTTATACATCTGAAAGATGACATCGATTCAAATTTCGCGCTTCGCGCATAAGTGTGGCGCTAGTAGCGCTACTCAGAGCTTGCAAATCAGGTTTGCTTTAAATACGCGCTGTAAAGTTTGTGAACGTTATTTACCGCTGAGATTTGACATAGTGAGTTGATGTTAGCCAAGAATGCCTTTAAGAAGACGAAGAAGCCATTATCAACAGCTCACCGAGTTTGAACGAGGTCGTGTAATAGGGCTACGAGAAGGTGGATTTTCTTTTCGCGATATTGCAGAAAGACTTGGCCGGAATGTATCCACTGTGCATGATTGTTGGGTGCAGTGGTCAAGGGATGGTACTGCCTCAAGAAGACCGGGTTCCGGGAGGCCACGTGGCACTACTGAGAGGGAAGACCGCCGTATTCGGCGTACAGCTGTGGCGCATCGTACTGCGTCTGCGGCAGAAATTCGAGCTGCAGTTGGTACCACAGTGACACAACGAACTGTTAGAAATCGGTTACTTCAAGGACAGCTCCGAGCCAGGCGCCCTGTAGCGTGCATTCCACTGACTACAAGCCATCGCCGTTTGCGACTCCAGTGGTGTCAAGCCAGAGCTCATTGGAGGACGGAGTGGAGATCTGTTGTGTTTTCTGATGAAAGCAGGTTCTGCCTTGGTGCCAGTGATGGCCGAGTGTTGGTCAGAAGGAGGCCAGGGGAACACCTGCAACCAAACTGTCTGCGGCCTAGACACACTGGACCTACACCTGGAGTCATGGTCTGGGGAGCAATTTCCTATGACAGCAGGAGCACTCTTGTGGTTATACCAAACACACTGACTGCAAATTTGTACGTCAGTCTGGTAATTCAACCTGTAGTGCTGCCATTCATGAACAGCATTCAAGGGGGAGTTTTTCAACAGGATAACGCTCGCCCTCATACCGCTGTTGTCTCGCAACGTGCTCTACAGAGTGTCGACATGTTACCTTGGCCTGCGAGATCACCAGATCTGTCTCCAATTGAACACGTATGGGATATCATTGGACGACAACTCCAGCATCATCCACAGCCAGCACTGACCGTCCCAGTATTGACAGCACAAGTACAACAAGCATGGAACTCCATACCACAAAGTGACATTCGAAACCTGTATGACACAATGCATTCACGTTTGCAGGCTTGCATTCAAAATTCTGGAGGTTACACCGGCTATTAATTTAACAGTATTTCACATTTGAAATGCATTTTCTTGAGCTTAAATTAACCTGTGATCTTGAAAATTTAATCAATTAAACATGTTAACTTGACAAATGCATTGTCCAAATTTCATTACTCTACAATAATTTTTTCTTGGTGTTGGGATTTTTTTTTCCGTCTGTGTATATATTAATCAATTATTATTAGACTGAATAATCGATAGCTAGAAAGATTTTATAACGCCACAGTCACGCAATTATAACAATCTGTGATACTTAGGCTATATTCTTATATTATTTTACTGTTCATGATTTTTTTTCATATAAAAATATGTTTTGTCACTAATTGGACAGCAGTCTGAGCGGGCGTGAGGTAGCATTCCAGACGAAAAGTTTCAAAGAAAACTTCTCGCCTTTACTGAGGATCGAAAACTATTCATCATAGTTATTGTAAAACGTTTCACGTAATTCGTAACGTTGCGTGCAGCGTTTATATTAAGGAGGCCATAATCCCATTACTGTCAAATTGTGTTTCAAGGGAATCTAAGTTACACTAAACTGCCAACTTTAAGGAAGAACGGGTCATATGTCTATGATCCAGTTGTGTAATGTGGGTGAAGTGCTGATTTGTTTGTGAAAATGTGTAATTTATTAGAGGTATGTTGTTAACAGTCTTATCATTCAGCTAGCTTATTAGAAACCTCAATCAGGACGACCGATATACCAAGCATGCTGACTGAACCCAGGCCCGTCGTGTCCACCTTACCCCGTTTGGAAGCGCTTTGACACTAACAGTCGAAACAATACGTTGGCAAACAAATAGTGGTCGCAAGAAATTTGTCTGGAATTTTGACATATGATGAATTTAAATATAGAGGTACAAATATTAACAGTAAGTGGTGAGCGCTGAAATGATTCAGAATTTCACGGGGATTCATGACCGGAATCGTCATCGTTTGTCGCTAGGCGCCGCTGTTCATGGAACCCCCTCACACACTCCGGGTTTAAGCAGCCTGGTTTTCTTTCCTTGTATATGAAACACCTGTTGATTCTGAAATGAATCTGGTATCGAGTCATTTGTGTTGCTACTGATATTCAGGAAAATCCAGATGTTTTCCTTCGTGTCCGCCAATCCATGGT